>JACEEZ010001577.1:72500-75000 GCA_016584305.1 Chionoecetes opilio | reverse complement strand
ACAACTAATGACAGACAGCTGAGGATCGGGTGTTATACGAAGAAAATTACAAACGTTTCTTTCTTGTACAAGGAAAGCGAGAAATATATATCTTATGAGGCAGGAGCTGAAGGGAATTAAGAAGCTGACAGGTGACTGAATGAGTGGCTGGCCCTCCTCTCTTTCCCTATTCTTGTACGTTGTACTAAACAGGGTAAAAATAGATACCTCAGTGTAAAAGTAATTTCGCCTTACGTCAATAATAAACTCTGAGGGGCAAAGTATTGATATGAATGAAGCCTTGAGCTCACAAGGCAGTAACTTAAGTCATCTGACGAGGTTGCTTCAAGAGAAAATGTGCCGCTATGAAGTCTATATCAATTTTCATAATTAGAGAACACACTACCTACTAGGTTCACTGAAGGTAATGTAACTTTACAGGTGTATGTGGCACCGACAGTACCTATGTACCGACATCACCCAAATAGCAGCCAAGGTCGATGCTGAACTAGTTCATACTGCACTGTAATATTAAGTCAAATAGTTTGTTTGATTAAAAACTTAATTGGTTACTTATGAAGTAATTGATAATGTTGTACATTTATGTCCTTATCTCTCAGCCATTTTTTTTTCATTTGTTGGATTCAAATAATAGCAGTAAAATAAGTGGGGTGGGGGAAAACAAAACAAATATTCTGTTATGTACAAGAAAGCAAATTCTAGTTTGTTATTACCTGTATCAACATTCTAACTGATCGGTTATTGTCATCATAGCAATAAATAGGCTACATAGCACTCATCAACAATTTTCGTTAATAGTTTGTCAGAACGTTGCTTTAGTCGTTAACAGACTATGTTTTCATTCTGAAATAATCCAAACAGGCAGGTGATCTTTACTTTTACTCCGCATCTACCACATTAACCTACGATATCTTCTCAGTTTCGTAGTCTGTAGCAATTATTCTTTGATGATGTGTTTTCTTTTATATTTGTTGAAAGGTCTAAGAAATATGTGATGTCAGGCTCCCTCGGTAACACGAGATTCTTTTGCTAAACTCTTATGTAAAAAATTGCTTTTAATCTACAGCTTTTATGAAATATTTGATTTCGCTATCACAATAATTGAGTTGAAACATATTTCGATATGAGGTGCGTCAAGATTTAAGAGCAGGAACCCCTTGCAGCAGTAGTATTCAGTAGTCTTCCTGTTCGTTCCATGGTAGCTGCTTAACGATATGAGGAAAGTAATTTGTCCGCATGGCTGTTAAGAGCTATCATTCCGACTACTTAAGAAGGCGATATTGAGCTGGTTTTCAAATCCTAAATCTGCATTTCAAAATTTGCAATAAAAACGTTTTCTTAAGTTAATAAATAGCCTACATAGCACTCATCAACAGTTTTCGTTAATAGTTTGTCAGAACGTTGCTTTAGTCGTTAACAGACTATGTTTTCATTCTTTCATATCATCATAGAAGGAAATATGTAATAATATTTTGAGAAGTTTCTTTAAAGTCCTTGGATATTTATATTTTGAGCCAGTGAAAGGGTAGAGGGAAAATATGCCATGAAAAGTAAATCAACAATGAAGAGAAGAATTGATGAACGCCGGGTATGAAAAGGAAGGGCGTCTGGAGATGAGCAGGTGAGGAGGAGAGGTGAAGGAAGGGGGTGGAGGGATGAAAGGCGAGGCAGTGGGGAGGGATGGTTGGGATGACGCTTATTACAAGGTCACTAATTACACTCTAATGCTCGGCTAGGAGAAGTTATCAGGGGCGCGACAAAAACTTAATGAGTGCTCCGTGTCTGGGGCTCCGTCGGCTCCCTCCATCACGTCAACGCCGCCACCGCCCTCCTCCTCCACCGCCCTCCACCTCCACCACCACCACCACCACCACCACCACCTCCTCCTCCTCCTCCTCCTCCTCCTCCTCCTCCTCCTCCTCCTCCTCCTCCTCCTCCTCCTCCTCCTCCTCCTCCTCCACCATCACGCTTCTCGCCTACAACCAGAACCGTCTTTGTCAGCACAATGGAGGGAAGTTCGTGTAAGTAATATTTCTAAGGAAAACACGTACAACAAAGGCCTAAAGAAACTACAAATTGGAGCCATGGCTGTTATATGGGAGGTCCTTCACAGCAGGACGCGGGGAAATGGACGAAATGAGTGAATCCGGAATATCTTCTCTGTTGGATCCTCAGGTGGGCCTTCTTCATAAGGTATGTTCACTCCTCTAGAAAGCGTTCATATACAAAACTTACACAAAGGCTATCCAGAAAAACTCTCTCTCTCTCTCTCTCTCTCTCTCTCTCTCTCTCTCTCTCTCTCTCTCTCTCTCTCTCTCTCTCTCTCTCTCTCTCTCTCTCTCTCTCAGGTCTTCCCTTTTATCATTGCCGCTGTGCCAGTCCTAACCGTAACTCCAGTTATCACGCCTCATTTATGGAAAATATACCTCATTGCCACCATTCACCTTCTCGCATACACCCTCCTAACTTCAACGCCACATCACCATTCATATCTTAAATT
>JACEEZ010001577.1:52500-70000 GCA_016584305.1 Chionoecetes opilio | reverse complement strand
TAGAGTTCGCAATCAGATTCACCTTTAGGCACACGCTCTTCATTAGCAGGTAAATGCAGTCGCTCGTTACCGAAAAAGGAAAAACTATTTTTTTTAACTCATCTCTGTTGTGTAAGGAAGGGTAAAAACTTTCTGCAGATTTTATAACACCTCATATTGGTTCCACATAAAGTATTCTTGCGTATATAAAATACATTTTTGCACAATAAATAAAATATAGCACAGGATTCGATAAACAAAAGTGTTGGTACTTGCTACACAATACATTTAATCTCACCACACACATCTCATACTCGTTCTTTTCTATCGCATTATTACCGGACAACACAATCCTATACTATCCGGACTTCCACGTGACTGCTCTCCATCAAGGCAGCATCCAATGAAGAAAACGTCAATTGATCAAAAGATAATGCAATAAAGAGACAGTGATGTGGAGCTGGCGGAGGGAAAGGATGGAGGAAAAAGGGGTAAGAATGGAGGATGGAAATGAGGGATGGGTGGAACGAGGAAGGGAAGGAGAGAGGTCATGGGCTGTAGGTCTTGACAAATCGGATCTGCTGGATGTCTCGGAGGAATGAATTATTACAATACCATGCATAAATTGCCAGCTAGGGAGCGGAGCAGGAATAGGAAAATATAGGGAGATAAGAGAATGAAGAGGAGGGAAGGAGGTAGGGAGGAGAAAAATAGGGATAGCTAATGGAGGTGAGAAAATATATGAGAGAATGATGATCGGAGAGAAAAACATCGAGAAAGACCAAGAAGGTAAACATGAATATGAATTACTGGAGTGAAGAATATGGAAAATTGCGAGACTACTCTCGCAATTTTCAATGTGCGAGAGGAAATGATGCATGGATAGTTAATACCAAGGGGAGGGATACCTGCCGGACGCCACAATAGAACGAGAAAGACAGGCAAAATGGGAAGGATTGATGCCAAAGGTTGAGAAAAACAATGAGGCCAAATGATATTACCAGGTATCCTGATCAACTCATACAAAAATCTCCACACGCACGCACGCACGCACGCACGCACGCACGCACGCACGCACGCACGCACGCACGCACGCACGCACGCACGCACGCACGCACGCACGCACGCACGCACACACACACACACACACACACACACACACACACACACACATACACACACACACACACACACACACACCCACACTCACACACTGGTGAGGAACATAATGAATTTCACTTATTTACTCGTGCTTTTATCTGCAATACTCATCATTACCTTTCATTTCTGTTTCTACTGGTTTTTTTTTTTCTCTCTCTCTCTCTCTCTCTCTCTCTCTCTCTCTCTCTCTCTCTCTCTCTCTCTCTCTCTCTCTCTCTCTCTCTCTCTCTCTCTCTCTCTCTATCTATCTATCTATCTTTATCACTCTCTCTCTTTTTACGCACTCACACTATACCTCTTCCTACTCTCAACCATCTCATCCTGTTTCACCTCTCCTTAGCGGTTCCAAAGCCCCTAATACCACCTTGACGGTGTATAAGGTGCCCTGAACACCTTAACAAAGCTTCAGGAGCACCGGAGAACAGCAGCAGTTTAGTGTTCCTCATAGCTATTCATGATAAGCAGAGTCTGTGTAATAGTTAGTTGATGATAACTATGTGATTGGCCTACTGTCATATATTAAGGTAACTATTTGATGGGTTGTGGTAGTTCATCATTTACGTAGATTTGGCAACACCGCGTAGTAGTCAAGGTGGTAAAGGAGCTAGCAGGTGTGGATCAGTCCTACAGAAGCAAGCAACCAAGCCAGGTGGGTATTCCTCCAATATACTGTGAATGTATATTACTTGTGTATAAGTGTTTATCTTGTGTGTTAAATTTCCACTCTAATACTGAAAATATTGTTACAGGAATGCACAAGAGTTTTGTGTTAAGTAAAGCCTACAAAGAGGTCAAGATGTGTTTTGTTATTCCACATCAATTTACTTAACACAAAAATCAAATCTCTTGAGTCTGCATCCATCGCGTCGCTACTTCACGGAATGGAGCGTTTGCTGAGGCCAGAACGCCTCGACGCCGACCCCAGCTCGTCAGCGGCAGGGCAGGGGTGGAAGCACTGGCTACGAACGTTCGAAAACTTCTTGGAGGCTGTGCCGGGTGAAAATGTGAACAAGCTCAGGCTCCTCACCAACTTTGTCTCTCCTAGAGTGTATGAAACTATATCTGAGTGTACTACCTATGATCATGCCATAAGCACACTACAGGCTCACTACGTGAAACCCTACGAATGAAGTTTTCGCACGTCATCGCCTTGCTACTCGCCGTCAGCAACTTGGCGAGAATCTCGACGAATACCTTAGTGCCCTTAAAGTGTTAAGCAAAGACTGTACATTTAAGGCTGTGACTGCAACTCAGCAGTGTGAAGAGTCCATCAGGGACTCGTTCATCAGTGGTCTTGTATCTCCAGCAATCAGGCAGCGGTTGTTAGAGAACAAAACTCTTGATCTAACAACAATGTTTGACCAGGCGCGAGCTCTCGAGTCCGCTCAAAAGGATTCAGAGTCCTATGGTGGTGGTCAGTCATCTCGGCTGTTAAGTGCAGCTTGTGAAGATAACAGTGTATCTAAACCAGAAACTGCTTCGGTACTGGCTGCCACCAACGCAAAGTGTTTCTTTTGTGGCCTTTCGAGGCATCCACGTTCGAAGTGTCCGGCCGTGAAGCGGAGTGTCACAAGTGTCAGAAAAAGGGTCACTACGGTAAAGTGTGCCGATCCCCTAGTGTCAGTGCTTCAGTTACCCCTTCTGACAGTGTTATGCTGGCTACTATAGCTTCAGCGGCCACTCATGGTGCATTATCCAAAGCTGTCGTTGAAGTTTCAATCAACGGAATGAAAACAAATGGCCTTGTTGACAGTGGCAGTTCAGAAAGTTTTATACACCCGGAGCTAGTGAAGCGTCACTCATTACAGGTTCAACAATCGCAAAGTACTGTGACTATGGCTTCTACTTCACTCGCCACTCAGACATCTGGATTATGTAGAGTTGACATCAAAGTGAACGGCCGGACGTATGAAAATGTACGCCTAACTATACTGCCACAACTGTGCGCTGACGTAATCTTGGGCCAAGATTTCCAGATGCTACATGAGAAAGTTACGCTGACGTACGGTGGTGACCTGCCTCCACTTGTTATCTGTGGACTCTGCGTAATAAATAGTGACCCACCGGAACTGTTTGCAAACATGACGGCTGACTGTCATCCAGTCGCATCTAAATCACGACGTTACTCTTCTGATGATCGTGAATTCATAGAGAAGGAAGTGACAAGGCTGTTAAGTGAAGGAGTTATTGAACTAAGTAACTCTCCTTGGCGTGCACAAGTTGTCGTTAAAAATGAATCTCGCAAGAAACGCCTAGCTATTGATTACTCGGAAACTATTAACAAGTTTACACTTCTTGACGGGTACCCCTTGCCTCGTATTGATGACCTGGTAAACAAGATCGCTAAGTATCGTGTATTCAGTACGATTGATCTCCGCAGTGCGTATCATCAAGTGGCTATTAAAGATCAAGACAAGCCATATACTGCCTTTGAGGCATGTGGTAAATTATACCAATTTACTCATGTCCCTTTTGGTGTAACAAACGGAGTAGCTTGTTTCCAAAGACTCATGGATTCGTTTATCAAAGAAGAGGGACTTGTTGGAACCTACGCGTACTTGGACGACGTTACCATTTGTGGGATGTCTCAAGAAGAACACGATAATAATCTGAAGAGATTCCTTGAAGCTGCCAAGAGAAGGAACATCGTTTACAATGAAAACAAGTGTTCTTTCTCAACTAGGCATCTCAGCATTCTAGGTTACGTGGTGGAGGAAGGAGTGATTCGGCCTGACCCGGAACGACTGAGACCGCTTCGAGACTTACCTCTGCCGTGGGATATGAAGTCACTCCGCCGTTCACTTGGTCTTTTTGCTTACTATTCAAAGTGGATATACAATTATTCTAGCAAGATTTTCCCACTGAGTGCCACTACTGCCTTTCCTGTGACGGAGGAAGCAAAGGAAGCGTTCTTCAAACTCAAGGGTGACAGAATCTTCGGTGGTCAAGGCGATCGACGAGTCTGTACCATTTACAGTTGAAACAGATGCTTCAAACTCCGCCATTGCAGCAGTCCTCACTCAAGCTGGACGTCCAGTTGCTTTCTTTTCACGAACCTTGCATGGGCCAGAGAAGCGCCATGTTGCTGTGGAAAAGGAGGCCCAGGCTATTATCGAGACAGTCCGCCACTGGAGGCATTACTTGTCTGGTAAGCATTTCACTATAAAAACAGACCAACGCTCAGTGAAGTATATGTTTGATAAGCAGCACAAAAGCAAGATTAAGAATGACAAAATCTTAAGATGGAGGATGGAATTGTCATGCTATGATTTTGATATAGTCTATATATCAGGAAAAGACAATATCCCTCCAGATGTATTTTCCAGGTCTGTTTGTGGAGCAACATGCCATGACCATCAGTCACTGCTTGCCCTTCACGATGCGTTATGCCATCCAGGTGTTACTCGTTTGCTACATTTCGTAAAGTCTAAGAATCTACCTTACTCTGTTGAAGATGTCAGGCAAGTTGTTGGCTCATGTAAAATATGTGCAGAGTGCAAACCTAATTTTCATCAACCTGATAGGACCCCTCTCGTAAAGGCTACTCAGCCATTTGAAAGGCTTAACGTTGACTTTAAGGGACCTCTCCCAAGCACTGATAAGAACCACTATTTTCTTAATGTTGTGGATGAGTATTCCAGATTCCCTTTTGTATTTCCATGTTCTAATATGACCGCATCAACAGTTATCAATTGTCTCTCTCAGTTATTCTCCATTTTTGGCATGCCAGCATATATTCACTCAGACAGGGGGGCATCATTCATGAGCAGGGAACTACAAGGATTCCTCGCCAGTAAAGGAATCGCTTGCAGCAGGACAACAAGTTACAACCTCAAGGTAACGGGCAAGTGGAGCGCTTCAACGGAACTATATGGAAGGCCATCACAACTGCTTTGAAGTCTCGTGATCTACCAACACAGTACTGGCAAAATGTGTTACCTGATGCTCTTCACTCAATTCGCTCATTACTAAATACCGCCACCAATGTTACCCCTCATGAAAGACTTTTTAATTATACTCGTCGTTCGTCCGCAGGAGCTACAGTCCCATCTTGGTTGTGTAACCCTGGTCTGGTGCTACTGAAGCGTCATGTTCGAGCGAACAAAACTGATCCCTTAGTAGATGAAGTGGAACTCCTACAAGCGAACCCTCACTACGCTCATATTCGGTATCCAGATGGCAGGGAAGATACTGTATCTACTCGGCATTTGGCCCCAGCTGGTAGTGAGCTCCCAGCCCAGACTCCGGACACTACAAATGCAGCTCCTGGTTCGAGTTCTCCTGAAGCAGTTACTGTGAGAGCTGATGATTCTGGTTCTGAGGCTTCAAATCCTCCTCAACAACCTGAGTCTGATGAGGGTGTGCTGGTTCTAAGGAGATCCGAGCGTATCAGGCGTCCTCCTACTCGTTTTGAGGCATCGTAGGTACACGGTTTTGTGGAAGGGGGAGAATGTAATAGTTAGTTGATGATATCTATGTGATTGGCCTACTGTCATATACTAAGGTAACTATTTGATGGGTTGTGGTAGTTCATCATTTACGTAGATTTGGCAACACCGCGTAGTAGTCAAGGTGGTAAAGGAGCTAGCAGGTGTGGATCAGTCCTACAGAAGCAAGCAACCAAGCCAGGTGGGTATTCCTCCAATATACTGTGAATGTATATTACTTGTGTATAAGTGTTTATCTTGTGTGTTAAATTTCCACTCTAATACTGAAAATATTGTTACAGGAATGCACAAGACTTTTGTGTTAAGTAAAGCCTACAAAGAGGTCATGATGTGTTTTGTTATTCCACATCAGTCTGCACTACCTCTCCTTGGAAATTCACTTACAGCTGAGAGTGCTCCACGCGAGGCCACCGAGATGACAAGTCCTGATACATCGCCCGTGACGTCACACCATCTAGATCCCACCCGCTCCGCTCCCCGTACAAGTTTACCTACCTAATATATTGTTTATCAGTATAAAAGATATACTGTTATCTTCGGAAATGTTTGTTCTATAATATTATCAAATAAAAAATCGTAACACACACAAAAGAAATGCCATTATGAGACTTTCAAGAAATATGCATTAAATTAAACTCTTCGCCATTTAATATTTTGCTTGAAAACTTTTTACATGGAGAATATCAAAAGAAGCGGAATTTAATTAGCTTTCCATTGATATATTTCGTTTAGTCATAAATGAATTAGCAGCATGCATAAATTAGCGTTAACTAAATATTGAAAATCATGAAATCGGATAATTTCCTACCTAATATATGTTTATCAGTATAAAATATATACCGTTATCTTTGGAAATGTTTGTTCTATAATATTATCCAATAAAAAACCGTAAAACACACTAAAGAAATGCCATTATGAGACTTTCAAGAAATATGCATTAACTTAAACTCTTCGCCATTTAATATTTTGCGAAAAAACTTTTTACATGGAGAATATCAATAGAAGCGGAATTGCATTAGCTTTCCATTGATATATTTCCTTTTCTGATAAATGAATTAGAACTATACATAAATTAGCGTTAACTAAATAAATAACTTCATCAGTCGGAAAAATTACCCGATTTCATGATGTTATTTATTTAGTTAACGCTAATTTATGCATGCTGCTAATTCATTTATCAGAAAAGGAAATATATCAATGGAAAGCTAATTAAATTCCGCTTCTATTGATATTCTCCACGTAAAAAGTTTTCTAATATGGCTGCATTATTTTCACCTACTATTCTAGAACCTTTTTCTTATATTTTTTTTCTGTCTGTTTGTGTACCTATGTCTGACCACTTATCTTTGTCTTGGCTATACATCTCAAGTTCTCTAATCCTGTTCGTCGCATATTTTGTTCTTCATTCTCCAATTTTGTATGTTCATATTTGATATTTTAAGACTGCTTAACATATCATATTTGATATTTTAAGAACATATATATGATTATTTAAGGACATAATTTCTACAGATCCGTATGTGTATCATGGTTATAATTACTGTACCGTGACGCGTGGGCGTATTAGTCTGATAATTAATGTGTGTGTGTGGTGGGGGGAGGGGTCGTGTTATTCTGTAGCCTTCATTAATTTGTTCACATATCATATTCCACTTGTTTCTCGTTTGACAAAAACATTACACGAACATAAATATAATTCAAAAGTAATCTTATGCCTGTATATCTGGATAACATTAAATCATATTCCTCTTTGTTTCTTCCCACTACCACGACCAAGGCCATTTCACATTTCCTCGCTGTAAGTATCTATAATAATATAAGCGAAAGTGTGTGTGTGTGGTGTGTGTGTGTGTGTGTGTGTGTGTCCGCGATAGGTGCCACCCCCCGTGCCTCAATCCCATCATATGGCACAGTTTTGGAACCAGCTCGACCAGGGGCAACTTTTAAGTCCAATTATGAGATGATCCGATCACTTTTTTTTCTTCTTTTTTTTAGCAGCCTATTAGCGAGAATTGTGAACAAAAAATGTGGGTTGCGAGAATTGAGGAAACCTTGATGTAGGGTGATGGGTAATGGGTGAGTGAATGGGTGGGGTGATGGGTAATGGGTGTGGGGTGATGGGTGAGTGAATGGGTGGGGGGTGATGGGTGATGGGTGAGGGAATAGGTGGGAGGTGATGAGTAATGGGTGAGTGAATGGGTGTGTGGTGATGGGTAATGGGTGAGTGAATGGGTGCGGGGTGATGGGTAATGGGTGAGTGAATGGGTAGGGGGTGATGGGTAATGGGTGGGGGGTGATGGGTAATGGGTGAGTGAATGGGTTGGGGGTGATGTGAATGGGTTGGCGTTAATACATACATTTCTACATCCATGATTTCAGGAAAGTGAATGGGTGGGGGGTGATGGGTGAGGGAATAGATGGGGGTGATGGGTAATGGGTGAGTGAATGGGTGTGTGGTGATGGGTAATGGGTGAGTGAATGGGTGGGGGGTGATGGGTAATGGGTGAGTGAATGGGTGGGGGGTGATGGGTAATGGGTGAGTGAATGGGTTGGGGGTGATGTGAATGGGTTGGCGTTAATACATACATTTCTACATCCATGAATTCAGGAAAGTTAGAAGGGGTTATCTGGAGAGTCTGTGTTTGGTGGGCCGAAGGCCCACCAATAGCCCTCCGCAGGAGCTAGCCAAAAAGTCCGCCCGGAGGGCGGCTTTGCGGCTAGTCAATAATAAATGTAAAGCTTTTCTTCCGTTCTTTCCTCCACCATGCACTAGCACGAGTTATTATTTTTCTTACAGTAATCGTCCTGACCATTTCATCATTCCTGATTTAATGCAGTAAAAATATAGCCATTGTCGACTATATCAACAATATGTTGTCACTTTTTGCATCCAATCAGCCGTTTTCAAATAATCTGCAATCAAAATCTGTAAATTCCCCGAGCTTCCAAAACGCTTAAGACAACTAGCAGACGATGCACCATGACTCGATGACGTCACCGAAAGGAAGTCCCGCTCCCGCCTCCCGATGCAAGCCAGAAGCATGTGAACACAAACAATACACAAAGTACTTGAAGAATTTTGGATGTTTCTGAAATGTTTTTTTAAGATATGGTATGTACTTGTATCCTTTACGGGTGCAGAAAGAAAGCTGTGCATTTCAAGAGAACCTAGCACACGTTTCTGACCAATACGGCCACGAGAAATGTGTAGAGAAGGTTTGTGCGTCGGGGGAGGGAGGGCTGTGTAATGCAGATTGTCGCCCATTCGTTACGTCATCAGCAATATTCTCCGGTGGCTGGAACCAAGGAGGTTGCATGTATAGATTCTATACAACCTCCTTGGCTGGAACGGGGTGGATTTTTTTCCAGCGCTTTTTACAAAAGTCGTGTTTTAATGGAAATACGGCGTGGAAATTAATTATTATTTTTGTTTTGAATGAACATTCAACATAGCTATGTAAAGAAAACATGGGTCTGGACGATTACTTTCAGTACTATCATCATTAAAGTTTGATTAAGGTAACACTAAATAAGAACAAATTTTCCTCAATTTTCCTCTTCCACTTTTCACTGGAATTAGTTAGCTTAATGTTATTTTTTTTCAGATTCTAGGTTTTTTGTGTGTTAAGTTATGAATGATTATCCATACACTATATCTCTCTCTTCTCTCTCTCTCTCTCTCTCTCTTCTCTCTCCTCTCTCTCTCTCTCTCCTCTCTCTCTCTCTCTCTCTCTCTCTCTCTCTCTCTCTCTCTCCTCTCTCTCTCTCTCTCTCTCTCTCTCTCTCTCTCTCTCCTCCTTCCCCCTCTCTCCCTCTCTCTCTCTCTCTCTCTCTCTCTCTCTCTCTCTCTCTCTCTCTCTCTCTCTCCTCTCTCTCTCTCTCTCTCTCTTCTCTCTCTCTCTCTCTCTCCTCTCTCTCTCATATATATTTCAATTTCTCTTCCCTTTCCCTCTTCCTCATCTCCCTCGTCGCAATATTCATAAGAGCCAAAATGTTATTCAGTTCCACCCCATCCGCAACATTGTTTAATCCAGTCTAGTGAAGGGAAGGGACGGGATGGGAATACTGCGGTAGTTGTAGTAGCAGTGGAAATTGCAGTAGTACTATTAACAGTAGCTGTAGTAGTAGTAGTAGTAGTAGTAGTAGTAGTAGTAGTAGTAGTAGCAATAAAAATAATAGTAGATGTAGGTATTTTTGTAACAGAGACAGTGTAAGCAGCAACTGAGGCACTGTATATGTGATAAGTGACGGTAAACATTGTCCAATTATATACAAGTGTGATAACAGCGGAAGCATTGATGGTAATAAAAGTCGTAGTGTTAGTAGTGTTGTTAGATGAGAATTGACGCAGATGAAAGTAAAGCGCCTCATAACATCCCTACAAGGTGGATAATTTGATAGATTCTCGCAAACTCATCTCCGGCACATCTGTCTTGGGCTGGCAGATCATCGCTCAAGCTTTTTTTTCAGGAGGGGGTCGCTTTTAGGACCTTTCAAATTATGGAAACATCAAAATATCTATCAAATTTTTATGTTGGGTAATATTTAAAACATAGTGTAAGTTATTTACGCATGAATTACGGCAAATCGCTTCTTCAGGGCCTTAAGTCCTCCAGCATTTACCGACATATGACAATATACACAATCCAAAAAATATATAATATATAACATTAAGCACTACTTGTACCGCAACCCCCTCGATTGTGTAAAGGCGGCGTCACACTAGCACTAATTCCGTCTAGTTAGACGATTTCCGTTGGTTTTTTCTCGCTCTGACTAGTTAGTCCGTCTGAATCAGTCAGTCTGAGTCAGACGATCGTGATCGTCTTCATATGGAAAGTTGAAGACAACTTTCATAGTCAAATCAAAATCCATATGATTACTTTACTTACTTAGTGATTACTTTAAAGATAATCGATATAAATCAGGATTTTTTTGCAAAATATTATTCAATACATTTGAAAGTATGCAAAATATTCAAGTGACTATTGCACATGTAGATACATTTAAAAGCCAGTTTTATAAAACAGGCAACAGTCTCTCGCATGACTCGATTGTTGTGTATATTTTTCAAGACACACTCAGAAATCGTTTCTCACTCTTCAAGACTTCAACTTGTAATTATAGACGAAATGCTGTGGACGCGTAGTTCAGAAGAATTTCTCATAAATAAGTAGCGGGAGTGACCTCACGCCCCGCCCACCTGTGACCTGACTGTTGCTGCGGCTCCAGCGGCGGGCTGATGCCCGCTCATCTATTACTGTTTTTATGTATATATGTGTATGTATTTTAACTTGTTTGGCGCGTCTACGATTGATAATACACATAATTAAGTGTATACCAGCGATAGCCTGCCCTAAGGTACTCTAGCCTGCCCTGGCGTCGGAGCCATGTTTATTTACAGTCGCAGGAACAGCTGACTGGTAGTGCAGGCAAACGATTGTGTGTGTGACGGCTTGCAGTAAAAACATTGTTAGTTTTTAGAAAGTTGCTGGAAAAAATAGACGGAAAAGTGCTAGTGTGACGCCGCCTTAAGGCAAAGAAATGATATAAAGGAAAATTATATGTAATGTTAATCACTTCAACTAGAAATACTGAGGAAAATAGGATTATTATTTGCGCGTGTAAATCAATCATAATATGCATATAGTGCGGAAAATATAATGTTTTGTTATAGTTTATATTCTCCCGTAAAACAAACTACCACTCTTGGTAGATATTATTACAAACCTATTAAACTCCAAACTAACCTGATAACATCTTAACATTTTTCAGAGTAGATGGAACTGAATCACGGATGTTCAAAAGGACAAAAAATATAACATCATCCTCCGTGGTATTGTTTTTAGTAGTACGTATTTGTCCGTTTGTCATCACGATTACCCAGAAACAGTTATAAAAAAAGTATACCTTCAAAATTCTTATAGTAACAAGATAAGACTAAAGTTTTGGCCATGTTCGAACATATGTAATATAGGTAGATTTTAATGACACCAAAATGACAAAAAACTGACATGCGAGGTAGCGGGTCTTGAATTTGCACCCAATGTCCATTTTATCCTTTACCTAGATCTAAGAGCAGTTTTCCTCGTAATCAAATCACTGTCGATATCAATACGGAAACAATTATTTTTTTGCACATATAGTGTGAAGATATCGAAAGAGTCGATGTAATGTGCTCATGTGTCGTATTTTGTTCGACATGTTGGTTTTCATATGTGTAATCTAATGTTCAGAAACTACGTGCACGCAAGTAGTACTTTAGCGTCAACGACGTTCCAGTTGAAGATGTTAATGGAATGAAAGGGGTGATGTAGCCGAAGAGACATGTCATCTAAGTTTATGTCTGTCTGTCTGTCTGTCTGTCTGTCTTTGACAGACGAGGGGGGGGAGAGAGAGAGAGAGAGAGAGAGAGAGAGAGAGAGAGAGAGAGAGAGAGAGAGAGAGAGAGAGAGAGAGAGAGAGAGAGAGAAAAGAAGAGAGAGAGAGAGAGAGAGAGAGAGAGGAGAGAGAGAGAAAGAGAGAGAGAGAGAGAGAATACGAGATAAAGAGAGAGAGAGAGAGAGAGAGAGAGAGAGAGAGAGAGAGAGAGGAGAGAGAGAGAGAGAGAGAGAGAGAGAGAGAGAGAGAGAGAGAGAGAGAGAGAGAGAGAGTTTATCTAGCTGTCCCATACAGGGACAGACTACACACTTATGTAGTCTTGTATCTACGTATATTAATATGAATTAAGTTTTACCTAAATTAATAAAATAATATGCCGCTATCACCTTATCCTCGAGTTTGTTCCAGGCAGCTTTAATTATATTAGAGGGAAGCTATACTACTTTGTGTTATTCAAACATCTTACATTACATAATAATCATTCCTTGTGTCCCCTCATATATCCAGCCTCTTTATGTCCTTTTGGTAGCAGGTCTTTCCTGTCATTTTCTTCCAAGTCATTTATAATTAATATTCCAAAACTAAGTCTCCTTTTCTCTCTTCTTTCTTAAAACGTTGTCAGTTTAATTTCACTTTAGATTTTCTTCGCAGGTTAGATCAACTTCGGACACAGTCGTACTTGCTTTCCTTTGTATTTTTTCCAATATTTTATTATTCTAAAAATTGTGAACGGACAACACAGTTTAGCATACTCTAGTTTGGTCTTGTAATTGTCGTGACTATTTTCTTCATTATTAATGATAAATTAAAAAAGGATTTCACTTACTTCCCCTACAACCCCTGATAGTAGATTTACATAAATCAAAATGATAATGAGCCTAACTCGAATGCATAAAAAAAACTCAGTTGAAGGTATTAGAGGAAATTTTGCTTGTAAATTTTAAGCATTGACAGATTCATGCCCTCTGCAAAAACAACGTCCTATTATCGTTGAAAGAGAGAATAACTGACAGCTCAAACTGCATAAGACTGCCAGGCAAGGGAGTCGCGCGGGACAGGCTGTGCAAGGTCTTGCCACAGCAGCAGCGTGACCTATCGCCGGGCAACACCTGGCTGCAGAGGGTGGCAGACGCCGCCATCCACCTCCTCCCCGGCCACACCCACCTGCTGCTGGACGGACCTGACCGCCCCACTGTCAACTACGTCGCTCCGCCACCGTGGCAGCCCTCTGCCGCCCAGGTGATTATCGCCACACTGCCGGCCGCGAAGGCGTTGTGCACGCGGGAGGAGCTGAGGCAGCACGCCCTGCAGGCGGTGGCGCACGCCAATGTTCCCAGCAGCGTCGCCCTGCAGGCGGTGGCGCACGCCAATGTTCCCAGCAGCGTCGCGGTCGCTATCTACTACACCGACGGCTCCGTTGACCCTGAGAGAGGCCTGACAGGTGCTGCGGTGGTTACGGGCGGTGAGGTGCTGTCCTGGAGGACACCCGACCATTACCCCACGCTGCAGACGGAGCTGGTGGCGATAGAGCTCGCCCTACAGCACGCCCTGGGCTGACAGGAGGAGGTCGTGGTGATTCACACCGACTCCATGTCTGCCCTGCAGGTCCTACGGCAGCCCCGCACACCGATGGACAACGTGCAGCTCACCACCGCCATCCTGGGCCACATCCAGGGCCTCGCTGCGCAGGGGCGCCGCGTAAGGTTCAACTGGGTGCCCAGCCACATAGGCGTCCGTGGCAACGAGGCGGCCGACGAGGCGGCCCGGGAGGCCACCAGACATCCAGCGGTGGCCTTGACTCTTACCCAGCATCCATGGGGACAGGGTACTGGCCAGACGCGCTGCCGTCTGTGCCGCAGAGCAACAGTATCGCCAGTTGGTGCAGACATCGAGGCAGGCAGCCTGGCACAAACAAGCCACGAACAACAACGAGCCGTTACGCCCCGCCCAGCAGCTGTCCCGAGCCGAGGAGGTCGTTCTACACCGACTTCGGCTTGGCTACTTGACCCTGGAGGAGCTGAGGGACGGGTTTGAGGAGCGGCCGTGTGAGCACTGTCCTCATATGACCCCCCATCCCCTGACCCACTACCTGCTTTCCTGTCCCGCTACAGAGCGGCTCAGACACTGCGTCGGCCCGGAGAACGCGGCCGCCCTAGTACGGCAGTTTCAGAAAAATCTGCCCCTGCTGCTGGAGGTGGCGCGTGCCGCCCCACCCCCCCGATGAACACCAAGGAGCAGGAGTGACCTCACCCCCCGCCCACCTGTGACCTGACTGTGGCTGCGGCTACAGCGCCGGGCTGATGCCCGCTCATTTATTACTGTTTTTTTTTATGTATATATGTATGTGTATGTATGTGTATGTGTATGTATGTGCATATGTATATGTATATGTATATATATTACACTGGGGAACAATTTGAAAAGAAAAAAAATTTGTTGAGTTAGATTTTTGATCTTATTTAGACTAAAATTGGCATGCTGATTCCAAATCTGTAGTCAGTTTTTTTCTAGCACGTCAAGTTTTTTCTCCACAGCTTACCCTCCAGATAAGCAAAATTCCACTTGTGAGCTGTAGTAAAACTTGCCAGCTGATTACGATTTGACTCATCGAGAGCTATGTGGCAACTTGTTTGTGCAGTTACAATTGAGACAGTGCGGTGAGAGGTGTGTGCAGCTCCCAATAGGTCAGTACTATCAATATCTGCAAACAGAAAGCTAGGATAGTAGGAATTAGGAGGATTTGTTATGGCTTTTCTCTTAACCTTGTAACAACATACCATTGTAATTTCTATTTCGTTTTATGCTGTTTTGTTTTGTTTTCAAAGCTTGTAACTATTCCAGCTTAGTGTTTTATTTACATAGGTATATATTTCTTTTGTTTCAGATCATGTCTGCTCCTGCTACGTCTCGTCGTAAATGCCTAAACAACCCTGACTCCTTCTGCTATATATGTGGTAGTTTCACCATTCCAAGTCAGAGGGCAAGCATCAGCGTATTTGTCAAACAAGCATATTTCGCATATTTTAAAGTGAAACTCGGTCATCAAGACAAGCTATGGGCCCCTCACAAAGTGTGCAAGCAGTGTGTCGAGAGATTACGGATGTGGACCAAAGGAACACGTGAAAAGTTGGCATTTGGTATCCCCATGGTTTGGCGAGAGCAAAAAGATCATTCCACAGACTGTTACTTTTGTTTAGTGAAAACATCAGGATTTAACAAGAAAAATAAAAGTTAAATAGAATATCCTAATCTACCGTCAGCTATAAGACCAATGCCTCATTCAGCTGAAATTCCAGTGCCAGTTTTCGAACAACTACCTCCTCTAGAAGATCTGAGTGATGTTGAAGAACGCAGTGACAGCAATGATGCAGATTTTGACATTCACGAGGATTCAGTTCGTAGGGGATTTGATCAGCACGAGTTGAATGATTTAGCACGTGATTTGGGCCTATCCAAAAAAGCTTCAGAAATACTAGCATCAAGACTGAACGAGAAAAACATACTTGAACAAGGAGTGAAGGTATCATACTTTTGAACCAGAGAAAGTACATTTCTGCAGTATTTTCGAAGTGCCAGCGGTTTTGTGTTTTGCCATAACATTCCTGGTTTACTGAAGGAATTAGGGCTTTCAATCTACAATCCAAATGAATGGCGATTGTTTATTGATAGCTCAAAGCGGAGCTTGAAGTGTGTCCTTCTACACAATGGCAATTTTTTTGGCGCAGTCCCTATTGGGCATTCGGTCTGTCTTCGTGAAGAATATGGAGATGTAAAGAGAGTCATTGAGTTATTGCATATGACAAACACAATTGGATCATCTGTGTTGACCTTAAAATGGTGTCCTTCCTTCTTGGTCAACAACGTGGATACACAAAGTATCCCTGCTTTCTCTGTATGTGGGATAGCACAGCTCGAGAGAAGCATTGGGTTCAGACGAATTGGCCTCCGAGATCTGATCTTAAACCTGGAGATCCTAACATTGTACATGAGCCATTTGTTGACAGGAAGAAAATATATTCCACCTCTGCACATAAAACTAGGTCTCATGAAACAATTTGTAAAAGCATTGTCAACTGATGGAGACTGTTTGAAGTACATCATCTTGGCATTTCCTGGACTGTCAATTGAGAAAATCAAGGCCGGTGTGTTTGATGGTCCACAAATTCGACAGCTCATCAGAGATGAACATTTCAACGGTACTATGTCAGACCTTGAAAAGAATGCTTGGCTATCATTCAAAGACGTCGTCAAGAACTTTCTTGGAAATACACGTGCAAGTAATTACACAGAAATTGTTCAGAAACTATTGGAGAGCTACAAAGCGCTTGGTTGCAACATGAGTATTAAAGTACATTTTTTGCATAGCCATCTTGCCAACTTTCCGGAAAATCTTGGTGCTGCTAGCGACGAGCAAGGTGAACGATTTCACCAAGATTTGAAGGTTATGGAAGAACGTTACCAGGGTAGATGGGATGTGCATATGATGGCTGACTATTGTTGGAGCATCAAACGCGATAGTCCTCAAGTTGAACACTCCAGACAAAGCTACAAACGTAAATTTTTACCTTAACCTGCACACAATTATAGCCTTATCCTTTCTAAAAACATGATAATGTTAAATAAACATTCTATTCATGCCTATTTCTTTCATTTTTCATTGTATGTTAACATTTGCAACTTTTTATAAAATAAGCACTGTTACTGTTATGTACAGTATTTTCATATTTTTTAAGAAAACGAAAATCCTACAGTTCAAAAACTTGACGTGATAGAGAAAAACTGAGATCAGTTTTGGATTCAGCACCCAAAAATTACTTAATAACAAGTGTCAGACCTAACTCAACAAAAATTTGTTCCCCAGTGTTATGTAATAGATGTAAATAAATAAAAAAAATAAAAAAAATCCAAAAACACATTTGAAACATTTTACATTGATTCACACTCATAGGAAATGTGGCAAAGATATATCAAAACCAGTTGAAAAGTACATTTTAGAGCTAATTCAAAATTAACCCTTAATACATAAAATATAAGATTCTTATTAGAAGTGATAGAAGATGCATTCACTACAAATTCAGCAATTTACTGATATTTACTGCAACTATGCAAGTTGGTGATATGCTACTTGATAGATGCTGCTAACTGCACGAGAGAGAGAGAGAGAGAAAGAGAGCGAGAGCGAGAGCGAGAGCGAGAGCGCGAGCGAGAGAGAGAGAGAGAGAGAGAGAGAGAGAGAGAGAGAGAGAGAGAGAGAGAGAGAGAGAGAGAGAGAGAGGAGAGAGAGAGAGAGAGAGAGAGAGAGAGAGAGAGAGAGAGAGAGAGAGAGAGAGAGAGAGAGAGAGAGAGTGTGTGTGTGTTCACAACATTATTTTTCGGAAATGCAATATCGGAGCAAATTGAGTTAAATATTGATTGATTAATTACAATTACCAGGATCACATGCAAATTCCACACTACCAATATCAACACTACAGGATTTACGATAGCAGTTCTATATATTGCCATTGGTGTTATGAATAAGCTGATTTTCA
>JACEEZ010001577.1:35000-47500 GCA_016584305.1 Chionoecetes opilio | reverse complement strand
TATATATATAGATATATATATACACAGGTCACTTCATGAAATATACCTATAACACTTCAAAATTGATACTTCTATCATAACTACTGTAACTGAGAAACCTGCAGTACATGTACAATTTTTTGTCAAATTTGCTCTGCGAATCTCCTTAAATTAAAGGAAAAAAAGTCTTGCTTAGAGTAGTTTTGTTACCTAGAGTTTATATAATTCCTAAAATTCAATATCAACTCCGTAACCCTCTTACTGAATTAAAACCTTAAGCTTCGCACCACTTTACCCTAAGTATTTATGCTCAAGAGTTGATTTCATGCAAAGTAAAACGTATGGTTTTGTCTACCCATGGTTTTTATAAATTTACAGTTTTTGCATCAAACCCATAAATATTTTAAACTATTTTTCTATATATTTGTTTTAGCTAAAGCGAACACAATACTTATTTCAAATATTTCACTTGAAAACTGTAAAAAAAATAGTTTTATGAACTAAATTGATCTGCCTTCATTTTGAATAGTTTGTGGAGGGATTAATGTTTTTGCAGGTATAAGGGGCTTAAAAGTCGTGTAATTGTAGTACCTTCCAGGCCGCCGGATCTGAAGCATATAGCAATAGGGTTTCATTTTGCAAGGATGGTATCTTCACACATCCTAGTTTTTCACGGAAAAGTCTAGGAAAATATAGGGGGATGGAAGCAAAATTTTAATTATGATTGAATATCGTGTTACAGGTTACATTTATTATGGGGAATGTTTTACGTACCAATTTTTTTCAGTAGAAAGCGGGGAAGGGGATGACTATCGTGTTAGATTTGTTTTTGAATAACCATCTAATCAATTATCATAGATATGGCTATGGGACTAAACATAAACTAGAGCGTCTTAATCTTTAGCGAATGGTCAACTAGCTGAGATCCGTGGTGAAAGGGGAAGTATTGGCGTCAGTATAGGTATTTGACAACGTGGTGATGACATTAAACATCACGCAGTGTTTCTTAACATGACGGGGGACGTGAATATTTACTAGGGGTGGGGGGCGAGCCCAGAGAGGAAAAGGAAGAAATGTCAGGTATATCATTGAATGTGCTCTCACTAGATATTATGATGGGTAAATGCAATGTATTTATATATAAAAAAAAATTCACAATAAACATTATAAAAACTAAATTCAATGTTTCTTTTTGATTTAGGAGGATTTTAAGATATCTTGGTTGAAGAAGTGAAGGGCGGGGCATGGAGGCAAGGACCAACTACAATAGAGAGCGTGGTGGTAAAATGGTTAAGTACCATTGAGTTAGACAGATAGCCAGCCTATCTACAGTCTCGTAAGGCATACTGTAAACTATACTTGATAAACCCATGCACGAAGTAAGAGACGTCAGTACATCTGCACAAACTCGATGGTTACTCTCTCTCTCTCTCTCTCTCTCTCTCTCTCTCTCTCTCTCTCTCTCTCTCTCTCTCTCTCTCTCTCTCTCTCTCTCTCTCTCTCTCTCTCTCTCTCTCTCTCTCTCTCTCTCTCTCTCTCTCTCTCTCTCTCTCTCTTTAATAAAGAAAGACATCAATCAGCTTTAATTAAAGAACATAACTTTTTTTGCTCTAAGTAACTGTTATGTATACAGTAAGCAATAGATTATGTGATGATATGTCAGAGTTTTCATAGTGTCTAGGCCACTGTTGAAATTAAGTGAAAGGAGCGTGGTGATAAAAAGACTCACACCGTCCAAAGTGGAATGATGAAGTTGCGCAAAATGTATATAATTTATTTTGTCCACATCAAAAGGTACTGGCCAAGGGCAGAATAAAATCGCAATAGAAAATTCTCCGTAGATGCTCGTATTATAACATATCATGTTTACCATCAAATCTCCTGTGGCAACATCCGAACAAGGAAGCGGGTTCTTTGGTAGTACTACTTTACTAGTGACCTTAAGCAGGAGTTGCACGAGGTCGTCTAACTGTCTAACAGACACCTAAAACAAAACAGAATTTTACTGGAATACGGGAGAAGTTTCTGCCTATATTTTTCTCTTGCACCGTTATATAACGTTACCTTATTAGCAATTTATATGTCATTTCATTTGCTATTATTTTATAATCAGAGTTTTTTTTGTTAGAGCATAGGTCATACAAGTCATTTACTTTGTAACATTATTAATGTTTACAAAAACAGATAGTTTTTGATGACCTTGTTCAATTTCAACCTGTTCCTAAGAAGGGTAACAGTTCAGGGCCCGTATTTATAATAGCTTATGGGTTTCTCATAGGCAGACAAAATGGCGAAGTTCGCCATAAGTCACCGAAAATCTCCATAAGTGCTCGTGTTTTCCCATAAAGTTCCCTATAAGCGCTATGGGATGTCCGGAGGTCCCATAGTCCTTATGTCCGGAGGTCCCATAGTCCGGAGGTCCTTATGTTGACATAAGCCGTCAACATGGCAGCTCAACAACTCTTCCGCCAGCGCAACCCAGACATTTTCGTGCCAGAAGAGACGTTCTCGGCTAATTGAGTGACGAAGAACTTGTCAAAAGGTATCGGCTGAACCATGAGGGAATTATGCATGTCACTCTCGTGAATGCATCCCTCCCAGAGTAAATAAAAAAGGAACCATACACTGACAGCGGGAATGAAAATTATAATAACATTATGATTGTTTCCTCGCCATTGGCAAGATGCAGCAGGCACTGAGCAGTGCAGCTGCTGCAGTGATGACCATGGAGCAGCTGGAGTGGACAGGGAAAATATTTGCCCACGGCCGTCCATGGTAATACTCTCTTTTACCCAAATTCTCGGCGAGACAACAACCGAGAATTCTCGCTGACGGAAATTTTCGACGACAGTTCCACTTCTACTAATAGATGAAAATGGTGAATACAGGGTTTTCATTGTTTATCTGACACAACATTATTCGAAGGCAATATTATTTTCTATTTAGTATTGATATGTTTATAATAAATTTAGCTCTTGTTTTTGGCAGAAATGAAGGTAAAGATTTGTTTTAACTACGCAGTCATATCTACCTTGTGGAGGGCTATCATTTCAGCTTCAGCACGTAGTGGAGATACTACTTCCGGAAAAACAATAATGTAATACTTGGAAACAAGGTAAATTTTTTACACTAGGGCCAGTATTACCTACACAATTGGGAGTGTGCTTTCTGGTTACCTTAATGGATTCTAAGAAACTCTCAATTAGTTTCTGTCGCAAATCATTAATTTTGGAGATATCAAATGTTTTTAGTAAGAAGCGTATAGGATATATGAAATTAACTAACCTAACCCCACCTTTAGATTCACTAACCTAACCTAATATAACCTAACCCTACCTTTAGATTCACTAACCTAACCCACCTTTATATTCACTAACCTAATTCCACCTTTAGATTCAGTAACCTAACCTAGCTCCACGATTTAACCTTCTAACTAAAGCCAAATCCTCATTGAAAAGTGTCCGCGGCAAGGGAAGAAAAGCAGAGGCGATGCAGGTCACAAGAGGAAGAAGAGTGAGGCGCACGTATACACTTGTCTTTCTCCTCCCTTTAAATAACATGTATTGTTGTAGTGTTTGTCCATACTCCCCCCTCTCCCCCAAAACAAGTTTGGGGACCTTGGGGGAATGCGGGATATTTAGCTGGGGTACAAAATGTGCGTTGCAGCCACATAGTTATTGAGTTAGGTAGTGGCGTGAAAATTCCTTAGATCTAGGGAAAATTGGTTGGATTTCTTCAAAGTCAAGAAACCTGTGGACCTGACGATCCTCACAAACAGAATGACCGGAGTATCGAGCTCACCCCTCCCACTAAGAAGTAAGGTAAACAAAAATTAGGTTACCGGGGGTGTCGAGGGGCCCCATTAGGTTAGGTTAGATTATCGGGTGATTATCGCTAAGTTAGGATAGATTATCGGGGGTCGAGGGGGGCAGAGCCCCTCGCTAGGAGGTTAGGTTTAATTTGCTTAGGTTAGGTTAGGTTACGAGGGGGGCCTCGTAATCTCGGAGCTTGAAGGTTAGGTAAATTTCCCATATCTAAAGAAAATTACCCTAGATATAGGTAATTTTGACTCCTACACAACTCCAAAAATACGTGTTTTCGACGCATTATTTAGTCCCCACCCTAAAAGTCCGCATTCCCACAGGTCCCCAAGCTTGTTGGGGGAAGGGGGAGAGTATGGGCAAACGCTAGAAATTTATCAAATAACATCATATTTCCAAAATATAATGGCGGAAGGGTGACGGAAGGATACAAAACAAGGTAAACCATGTAGTAAAGGAGAAGGAGAAAGAAGCAATAGCCAAGGAGGAAGTGATAACCAGCAGACAGAGATACGGCAGTATACGTAGCTACAGATACGGCAGTATATCTACCTAGCTACGTATACTGCCGTATCTCTGTTTGATCATCACTCCCTCCCTGGCTTTTGCTCCTTTCTCCTTCTTTACTACGTGGTTTACCTGTTGTGTTTCCTTCCGTCACCCTTCTACTATTACTTTTGGAGATAAAAACATGTTATTTATAGGGAGGGGAGAGGCAAGTGTTTACATCGTTTCCGCGTAAAACTTTTCTACGGTATGTTATTTACACGTATATATGAATTAATCCTTTAAAATTGCTTTATTTTCAGTTCGCAAGGTTCTCACATAATTTATTGCTCATATTTTACTGATTTCAAGCGTTATTTCATGATCTAAGAGACATTTTAGGGTAATGTAAATGCTATGTTTAGCGGGAAGTTATGTCAGCAGGAAATGCTTGACCCATAGCTATGGCGGGAAAATTGCTCCATAGCTATGGAGATCTTATGGGCGACTTTATGTTATGTCGAACCTTATGGGAATCCCATAGCCTTATTATAAATACCGGGCCTGATCTTTTAATCTACCGAGTCATAGCTATGACTTCCTGCCGTTATAAATATTAGTAAGAAGATTCTTAACCATGCGTCTATTCATATTCTTCCATCTCATCGACGGTATGAACTCCGTACGAGGCGATCTATTGGTGATCTAGCTCTCATTTCTGAATTTTGGTCGTCCTTTAAAAAATATACTTGTTAAGAAACCTCGGAAACTAGATTTGCTAACCCTTCCTTTTTGCATTTTTTCCTATTTTTCTTAACGGGGAATAGCAATAAGCGGGATTTTGTAGGTTTATTTTGTTCTACCCTAGGCCATTCTTCTATGATGTTGAAAAAATATGGCATGTAAACACCCAGGCAGGTGGGCGAAGATCCTCACTCGGCTAATTATATTACCCGCCAGTGATAAGGTCAATACTTGTGTTTATTGACCTTGACCCAGGATGACGTTAGATAATTAAATAGGTGACCTTATACAACCCTTATTGTGTGCGAAAATGATACGATTTCATGCGGGTGCAAAAATACACGCACACACGCACGCACGCACGCACGCACGCACGCACGCACGCACGCACGCACGCACGCACGCACGCACGCACGCACGCATACTTAAACACAAAAAGTTTAAGTAATCCATATAATACACTAACATAACAAGAGTGCGTTGCTTAACGAACAAGCTTGTAAATATAATAGAATAAAACGCAAGCTCCATAAGAGAGGACATCCCCTTGTAATTCCAACATTGAAAAAAAACACTTTTAGGGTCAATAGCGGGAAGGGAGATTACGAAATGAAATAAAGATAACGACGCTTAATAAGGGCAGGGAGGATGGTTGTTTCATTATACTGCTTATAAAAATATACCTATATTTTCCATTTCCTCTTTGCAGCCAAATATTTCATTCTATTGTAATATTATTTGTCTGCCGGCACTTTCGACATTACTGACTGTTACTGCAGCTCCTATTCCTGATGATAATGAGGCTTTGTTTATTTGTGTTTTTTATAATATTGTTGATGCTCTTGGTGCTGTCGGTGATGGTGGTAGTGGCTATAGTGGTGGAGGAGGGAGTGGCGGCTGTAATGGCTGATGTAGCAAAAATGTTAAATTGAATGGAGAGGACTGTGGTAACAACACAAAAAAATGTGCAAATAAAAACTAGCAGTAAAACATTCATGTTGGTATGCCTAATGACGTACACAATGATAATAGTTAAGCGAGAAGGAACACACACACACAAACATAAAGTTGAATAGGGTAATGTGAATGAATCACAAAACTATAATACAAACAAATACACACAAAATACACAGACAACACACACACGCGCGCGCACACACACACACACACACACACACATACATATACACACACACACACACCACCATGATGGTAAAATGGATAGAGCGTTGGCGCACCTGTGTTTAGCCGGTTCGGATCCACGTTCGCTCCCGGGATATTTCACTGACAAATTCGGGCGGTTGCTGTCCCCCGTGAGCAAGGGGATGGCGGGGGGGGGGGGGGGGGGGTTTGAGGTCCCAGCATTACCAAAAGATCGGTCATTATGAGCTCCAAGCTCACTCTGGGAGAGTGAAACTAGCAATCGCGAGTCCAACTCGCGTGAACAAGACCATGGGTGAATGAATCACACACACACACACACACACACACAAACACACACACACACACACACACACACACACACACACACACACACACACACACCACATACACACACACACACACGCACGCACGCACGCACGCACGCACGCACGCACACAACCAGTTGCAGCAGTAATGCAGATAAATCAAAATACTATAGTACACACAGACAGACACAGACACACGTGTGTGTGAGGTCCCAGTACAACCCAAAGATCGGTCATAATGAGCTCCAAGCTCGCTCCGGGAGGGTGAAACTGGCGATAGCGAGTCCAGCTTGCGTGGACAAGACCACATGTGAATTACATACACACACACACACACACACACACACACACACACACACACACACACACACACACACACACACACACACACACACACACAAACACAAACACAAACACTCAAACACCACACACACACACACACACCACACACACACACACACACACACACACACACAGACACACACACACGCTCACAGACACACACACACACACACATACACACACACACACACATACACACACATACACACACACATACGCACACACACACACATTCACAAACAAAGAATAGAAAATCAGTCAAACCAAAAAAAAATGTAGAAATATAGCTTCGCCCAAACAATAGAAATAATTAAAGCCCAGGCCATAACAACCCGCCCGGTCCTCGCCCCTTTACCTCCAACGCTGCAATAACGTATGACGCACAACACACATACGTCTTCTGCAGGAGTGAACTAAAGCTGCATCAGAAAATTGTGTGGCTTCTGTTGCGATGGTGTTCGGTTTCGTGCATCAAAAACTTCAACCTGTCGCTAAACAATATCACACAAACCTATTCCATCAATCAAACACCGGCTGCCGCAAGAACGAGAATGGCTTGGCTCACAAATGTACCATGGAGCGATAATTCTATATCCAATAGAAAAAACAGAGGAAAAAAAGTTGAAAAATAGGACATTGAAGGGCAGGGAGTGTGGTGGGATATGAGTTGCAGGGGCACAGAGCTCGGCATATCCCACCCACCACACTCCCTGCCCTTCAATGTCCTATTTTTCAACTTTTTTACCTCTGTTTTTTCTATTGGCTGTAGTATTATCGCTCCATGGTACATTTATGGGTACTCCGTAGTGTAGCGGTTAGCACGCTTGGTTCACAACCAAGCAGTCCCGGGTTCAATCCCCGGGCGGAGCGAAGACAGACGGGCGGTCTTCTTAAAACCCGAGCCCCTGTCCACCCAGCAGAGAATGGATACCGGGTGTTAGCCGGGGGTCTGTGACCCGCCTCCCGGGGTGGTGGCTTCGGCCATCAATAAGCACTAGGGATAAATGATAAAAAATGTTGATATGGAGACGGGGCCATACGAGCGAAACTCAGGCCACGTAAAATACAACTAAATGAATACAACTAGATGAATACTCCAACGAAGGTCCACAAAACACATATTTTTGTTTAAATTTTTATAGTATGAGGAAAAAAAAAGTACCAAATCAAGCCTTCGGTAATATAATACATAATAACTGTTTGTTCTGAAACAAGCTAAATAGCATTGCTTGTTCATCTATATAATATGTTTATATAATACTTATGTAATTATCTATTATCATTACAGTTATCTTATAAGTATGTGTGTATGAGTGTGTACGAGTGTGTATGAGTGTGTATGAGTGTGTATGTAATGTATGTCTATGTGTACGTATATGTGCATGTTTGTGCGTGTGCGTGTGTGTGTCCACCCACTCCTCGCTGGTTCTTTTTATCAACACAGGAGGTTACTGCCCCAGATCAGATTCTACGTAAGGTAATCAGGCTCTCTTCCTTGAAACATCCATGAATTATTGTGCGACATGTCACCTAACACAAATATGAATGATTACGGACGTGGCATTATACAACCCATCAATCATTGTTCTTCCATCAATCATTGTTCACCAACCCTGGGGTCTGGTCAGGGTTGCCCCCTGCTACTGGTAACATGTAACCCAGTACAACCAGTCACATGATCGGATCGTCGGCGACTAAACCGGCTCCCCCACTGGTTCTACCAGTGAGGAGGGTGTGCTGGACACCCAGATGGACTAAAAATAAGACCATCTCTAAGGGCAGATGAACTCACTATTGAGTCAATGGCCATCCAGCCACAGCTATGGGTGAAATAGTGGGCAGCCTGGGGTTAATCCCTACAGGGGGTTCTGCCTCCCTGGCCACGGTGAGCAGTAAGGCCAATCCCTGACATAGATTGGTTGGGGGGGTTTGCAACCCCTCCCTGTAAAAACCAAATCTAGCCACTAACATTCTAAGAGGTAGAGGCCGGGGGCGCGCTAATCGCGCCCCCGACCCGGTTTTGCCGGGGGGCCCGACCATGCAGACCCCTCCAATGCCGACGCAAGGGAGGGGTCTGCCTATGACGAGTGCGGGGCAAAGCCCTTGGGAATCCCGCACTCTAAATCAAGTGGTAGGGCCCCCTATCCCAAATTTTTCTTATGGGGGTGGCCGGGGCGGTGCAGAAGCGGCGCCTGCCCGTCGAATCACTCCTGGGATCAACCTGCGGAGGGTTCTTCGTGTGGACTCGTGGAACGTTCTGAGCCTCTCAGACGATCATCGACTACCTCTCCTATCGGGCGAGCTCAGTAGGATGAGGGTGGATATAGTGGGACTCTGAGACGAGGAGGCCTGGCAGTGGCGAGACTAGCAGTGGGGGTTACACTGGTCCGGCATGAGCAATGGTCACCGTGTACGGAGAGTAGCTATAGGCATCTCCAGCAAGCTGCAGCCGTCAGTTGTTGAGGTTACTCCGGTTGATGAGGGTATAATGCGGGTGAGGATGAAACACACTCTGGGTTTCATGTCTCTTGTTGCAGTGTACGCTCCTACCGAGATGCGTAAAACTGAAGAGAAGGAGATGTTCTACGCCAAACTCGACTCTGTTTTAGACCAGTGTCCTCCTCGGGACACACTCATTGTCTTGGGCGACTTCAATGCTACTAATGGCACTGTGAGAGATGGCTACGAGTTGTGTGTTGGTCCCCATGGCTCCGGTACCAGAAACACCAACAGTTCTCTGCTTCTGAACTTTGCAAGGTCCAGAAGGTTGAGAATTGCAGGTTCTTGGTATCAGAGGCCAGAGCTGCACCGCTGGACATGGTATAGTAATGCCGGAGGGGTAGCTAAGGAGATCGACCACATCCTCGTTAGTACTCGTTGGAGGATCCTCTAGAACTGCAAGGTTTACCTGAATGCTGAGTTCTTTGGAACAGATCACAGACTTGTTGTTGCTACACTTAAGCTTCATGTCAAGTCCAGAAGAATCTCAAGAGGTAACCATACTGTGTTTCATCTTGAGAAACTGAAGGACTTGGCATGTGCTCATGAGTATGCGGTGGCAGTCTCAAATCGGTTTGATGTGCTCGGTGCTCTCGGGGACCCTGTAGAACTGTAGGATACCTTCAAACGTGAAACTCTACAGGCTGCCAAGGAGTGTATTGGGGAGCGCCCGAGGTCAAGGCGTGGTTTTGTCTCTACGGAGCCGCTGGAGAAAATCGAGGAGAGTCGCGCTGCCAGGCTGGCTGGGAACCGGGACCAGCACAGGGCTCTGTCACGCCGGACTAGAACCCTCCTGGGGAGAGACAAGGAGAGGTATGTCAGGAGTCTCGCTGAGGATGTCGAGGGTCATTTGAACGCTAATGATCTCCGACCAACCTACCGAGCCCTGAAGAAGCTTCGTTCCAAGTCTCCTTCTCGGGCGAGTGCTATTCGAACAGCAGATGGGCGCCTCGTGTCGGACATGGATGGGCAGATGGCTCGTTAGGCTGATTACTTTGGGCAGTTGTTCACGGTGGACCCTCCAACTGAGCAGCTTCACACCACTGGGTTACAGGCAGTGGATGCTGATCCTCCCATTGACGAAACCGCACCCTCTCTTGACGAAGTCAGAGAGGCTGTAGCAAAGTTGAGGGGTGGAAAGGCAGCTGGTGTTTGTAATATCAGTGCGGAGCTCCTCAAAGCTGGGGGTGAGGCCATGATCTGCGGGTTGCATGCTGTTCTGACTGCCGTGTGGCAATCAGGTACCATTCCTCCTGACTGGAAAAGGGGGCTGGTCGTCCCTATCTGGAAAGGGAAAGGGGACCGTCAGGACTGCAACAATTACCGCGGTATTACACTGCTCAGCGTACCAGGCATGGTGCTTGCCCATCTATTGCTGACACGGATTCGCAGTCATCTGGTGAAGCATCAGAGACCTCAGCCGTCTGGGTTCACGCCTGGTAAGTCAACAACGGATCGTATCCTAGCGCTTCGTGTCCTGGTGGAACGCCGACGTGAGTTTCGACAGGGGATGCTTGCAGCCTATGTTGATCTCAAAGGCGTTTGACTTAGTGCATCGTGAGTCACTTTGGGATCTTCTGCGACTTCGAGGGATTCCTACAAGGACTATTGGTTTGATAACTGGTCTGTATTCTGGGACTGAGAGTGCTGTGAAGTGTGGGGCAGGTGTATCCAGCTTCTTTCCTGTGAATACAGGAGTGAGGCAAGGGTGCGTCCTTGCCCCATCACTTTTCAACGCTTGTATGGACTGGGTATTGGACAAGGTTGTAGATCAAATTGATTGTGGAGCATCCGTCGGCAACACCAAGATCACTGATCTTGTTTTTGCCGATGATGCAGTAATCTTTGCTGAGTCGCTGGAGGTCCTGGTGATGGCTCTCGAGGCACTGCACGAGGAGGCAAAGCCTTTGGGACTTGAGGTCTCCTGGCTCAAGACCAAGGTCCAGGTGTTTGGAGACTTACTAGATGAAGCAGCACAGTCTGTTCATGCGTGTGGCGAGGACATTGAGATCTTGGAAAGATTTACATACCTTGGTAGCGCAGTCCATAATGATGGCGGGTCACGTCAAGAAATCTTACAGCGGATTGGCATAGCCCATGGTGTTATGGACTCACTCAGCGGGAGTATTTGGCATTGTCGGTACCTGTGCAGGAGGACAAAGATCCGGATCTTCAAGTCGCTTGTGATCCCTGTCTTACTCTATGGTTGTGAGACATGGACACTAAATAGTGACTTGAAGAGACGAATCAATGCCTTTCGTAATAAGTGTCTTCGCAGAATCATGGGGTATCGCTGGGATGATTACGTGTCAAATCAGCGATTGCACCGTGAGACTGAATCGAGGCCTATTACCTGCATTGTCCGTCAGCGCCAACTTCGGCTATATGGGCATGTGGCACGCTACCCTGAAACCGATCCTTCCCATCGGGTTGTATCTGTAAGAGACAATCCGGCGTGGAGGAGGCCAAGGGGGCGCCCACAAGGCTCGTAGCTGGGGCAAGTTGATGTTTCTTGTCGAGAGCTGCTTGGTATGGGAAAGGAGCCTGCATGGGAACTCGCGCGTGGTGACCCCCGGGAGTGGCGTCGTAGAGTGGGCGAGGCGACGCGTCCCCCGGCGTATGCCCCCAATGATTGATTGAATCATTGTTCTTGGTACAGAACTTAAATACATTTTCACATATTTTACACAATATTTGCAAAACACAGCGTACACATTCTTTCATATTTGTTTCTTTTTGTGATAAGATATCGAAAGAAAATAATGTTCATGCTTCGTGGATGGAAAATTGTTTGCTTTGCAAATCCTGTTTGTGAACAGTTTCCTTCCCAGGTCTAAACTGATGTAGGAATGCGAAATGGTTGCACCAGCCATCGACCCTCGCAGAACCAACACAAGACAAAATGGTTCAAAAGTTGCCTCTGCCAAGGTATGTCTGTTATCCCCTCATACCTATTGATACTACAATATCTTATCGCAATGGTGAGGTTTATCACTGCATACGGATGTGAACGAAATATGTAGAAACTAACTTCGTTTATTGCACAGTGACGAGAATATCCACGACAGAGGACAGAAGCGTATTTAGTTACTGCAATTGCGTAGCTTGTAAGTGCACCTTGTAGGAGTCACAATGAAAAATAAATGCTTCGTCTTGTATG
>JACEEZ010001577.1:20000-30000 GCA_016584305.1 Chionoecetes opilio | reverse complement strand
GCAAAAGGTGGAACAGTAGTTGGTTAACTATAATCTCTTTTGATTTGTAATGGAAAGATATAAACAAAGTTCGATAAGGACTTTTTAGTTAGGGAATATTCTTTTTCTGTCCGATTTGGATAGTCTAACGAATGCACCACAAAAAAAATGACAAACGCTTGACAATAACTGTTTTGTGCTTCTATCATTACTGATCATTTACTGCTAAAAACCTGTTCCGGGATAACCCCATCCTAACCTCAGCAAGATAATATATACATGAATACAAGTCCATCGCGTCCAGCAAGCAAACTCGCGTCCCTATAAACAGGCAATGGAAGACCACCTCCTTGAACACAACAGCATCATCCTTATTGGCAGGGCTGTCAGAAGGATCTGATAGTCTTCAGGACTGACGCGACTCCACGAAAAATAATCAGATTAGCTTTGTTGATGAACAATACACGAGCTACCAAAGGGGCGGTGCAGGCGTCTTTTTACGATTTATTCGTATTGTTCTTTATTTGTGAGCACTAAGTCCTGGGTCCTGCCCCGCCAGAGCAGATAAGTGCGTGAGATTGGTCTTCCAAGGTCATGCTGGGGTTCTCTAAGGTTTGCTGAAGTCAATATGTCATACACCCCCGCAGACATTTTTTTTCTATTGTATGCATTTGTGCTTTATAAATATTTTCTCATTCAGGATCAGTTAATCAGTTTGTTTATCACTGATCTGGTTTGGCTGTGTCGCATAGCCGACTGTATCATAGTATTTCTGCTTACCCTCTACTCATCGTCGCTTTCTCCTGAGGCCCCTTTTATGGCTTGTCATAAGTAAACTGAAGTAGAATGTTTCAGTGTTTACCTCGACGAAATAAGCTAAATGGTTACACTTTAACATAAACAACCTAACATCATCATATGAAGAGGGGTTTTTGCCACAACTAAAGAGCTAAAATTTTCAGAAAATCATACCATAAGAGTTTACTGTTCCTTTAAAAGTATTTTTTTCCTCAATCAAGTTAATACCGGTGACGAGACTATACCTTACTACTGCTGCTGAAGCTACCAATACGTTCTAGAGACAATACTGATATCGCTAATTTCAAATACATGTGTCATAAAATCGTTTATATCTGGGCCACAGTGAATTCAATAAATGCATCCGTATTCCGTGTGTGCTACAAGCCACCGAAAGGGACATGAGGGGAGAGATAAGAATCCCTTTACCAATAACTTATCTTATCAGAGAGAGAGAGAGAGAGAGAGAGAGAGAGAGAGAGAGAGAGAGAGAGAGAGAGAGAGAGAGAGAGAGAGAGAGAGAGAGAGAGAGAGAGAGAGAGAGAGAGAGAGAGAGAGAGAGAGAGAGAGAGAGAGAGAGAGAGAGAGAGGAGAGAGAGAGAGAGAGAGAGAGAGAGAGAGAGAGAGAGAGAGAATGAAAAATGCCACGAATTTATTTATTTCATTGTGAATCTTTATGCAAACCATTACTATATAAAAAAATAGTATTAGTGTCATCAATGATATTATTGCTATCTCCATTATCGATTTTATCTTTATCATTATTACTACTGCTACGAATAATAATGATAATGATAATAATGGTAACAATAATAATAATACAAATAATGACAATAATATCAATAATGCTAATAATAACATTAACAAAATAAAAATAATTACTATTATCATTACATTAAAAATCATAATAAAAAAAAAAAATAGTAGTGATGATAATAACAATAATTACAATTATATAAATAATGATAATTATAATGATAATTATATAAATAATAAATAAAAAAACAGATATTCATAACAGTAGTAATGATGATGATAATAATAGTTATGATAATAATAGTTATGATACCAATAAAAAAAAAAATAAAAAAAATAATCATAATAAAAATATTTTAATAATAATGATAGTAATAATAATAATTATAACAATAATAATGATAATAATAATCAAAATCGTAATAATAATAATACTAATAGTAATGATACTGATAACAATAATAATAACACCTATGAAATATTAATGATAATAACATTCTGCTACTTCAAGTATTAATGTTAATGTAGCAACGCGTTTATTAACACTATTACAAGAACTTTTGTTTCTTTTAGTAGGTTAGGAGAACCACTACACGAAAGTTTCATTTTCCAATTGCTTTCGTAGTTAATCTCTGTATACAAACCACCCAGTCTTATGTTATAACCAACGTAGCTTCTCCGTCTCTCCCTATCTACCTCCACCCTCCACAACTCCTCCCTCAGGTAGTTCCTCTCGGGCCCTATCGGTTACTACAAGGGGCTGGCGAGGCAGATAATGAAGCAAAAAAAATATTAATAATGAGCAGGTGATGGCAAGAAACTATTCAGACACAGTGCTCGATGTTCACCAACGTCTTCCTATTTGATGGGAGGAATGGGAAGAGGAGGAGGAGGAGGAGGAGGAGGAGGAGGAGGAGGAGGAGGAGGAGGAGGAGGAGGAGAAGAAGAGCATGGAAGGAAATAAGAAAAAGAATAGGAGAACAATCAAAGAAACATAAATAGTAGCGTGAGAGAGGGAAAGATAAAGAATATATAAATAATATAATTAAATTAATATAATTATATATAATAATATGTAAAGAGGTAGGCATGATTTGTTAAAGCGAATGGGACAACAACAAATTATAACAAAACAAAAAAACATAAAAAACGACACGATAAAAGAACATAAAAATCCATTAGTAGCAAAAGGATTAAAAATACGAGATCCATCAAACTTTCCAAAATAACAAGCATCATAAGAAATAGAAAGATTGCTGAATAAACGCCGGTTTGTATAATAATTTAATTGATAACTACGACACAGATGCTATAATTAAGCTCTCGTTTGGAGTCTCCCTCTGAGGCCAGGTAAAGCCAGGTGTGGTAACAATCTTACCCGGCAACCTTCAAAACCTAGCATCCTTGTTTCCACCCTCCTTTTCCCCCCTCTCGCTTTACCACTTATTATTACTACTACAACTACCTCTATTACTACTATTACTACTCCTATCACTGCTGCTGCTACTGCTGCTGCTGGCACTACTACTGCTGTTGCTGTTGTTGTAAAGAGTTACAACTATTATTGCCACCATTAATTAAAAAAGTAGAACACTAATTAAATAATAACATTAATACTAATATTGCAAAAAATAATGTTTATAATAATAATAATGAATATAATGATAACAACATATTAATTTGATAATAATAGACAATAATATCAATATCAATAAAACAGTCATAGTAGAAACAATTAATAATAATTATGATACCAATGATAATACTGACAATAATAACGATAATAATGATAATAATAGTAGTAATAATAATAATATTAACAACAATAATAACAATAACAATGACATAAATAACATTAGTAATCAAAATAATATTAACAATAATGAAAATAATAATAAAAATAATAATATTAATGAAGATAATAATAATAGTCATAATGATAAATATAATTATAATGATAATAGTAACAAAAATAATACTAATGATATTAATAATAAAAAATAGTAATGATGATAATACTTATCATAAAGATAATACTAGGAATAACACAATTGATGACAATATGTAACCACTATGCGCAATATCATTTGCACAACAGCAGGTGGCCAAACTAGGCACCATGTACTGAAATCATTTAAAACTAATTATTGAACATTCTTGCCCAATCTTACAAGCAAGGGTTTGACTCAGCAGTATCAACCACTCAACTACTATACATGAGTTATCAACCATCCCACAGGAGACTGGCGCTTACATGCAAATTGCTATAAACAAACAGACAAACAGGTTAATTTTTTTTTTTTATATTAGGTATAAACCTGTAAACGCACTGCACTAGAACAAATAAATCATGTTCCTTACGCACTAATCAATTTGCCTGCTGTCTCCTCCCAAGCAGCTTTATTAACCATCCACCCTGTCATCAGTAAGTAATGTATATCAGCAGTTGGCGCATCTGCTTGGCCTCTTGTCACGGGAATACAATGTGCGACAGCGAGACCTCCAGGAAGCAAGGGAAGAAGGAGGAGGAAGGGATGAGATATCCCGGTAGGAGAGGGAGCTTGTGTGGGTGGGAAGGGAGAGGTAGAGGGATAGAACACATTTAAATCCTCGTCTGACGCTAATTGTGGCGATGGGAGGGGTCCACCGCATCGCTCAGCTGATTCTTCTGATAGCCACAACACGACCTGCTAAAGCCTTTGTTTCTCCCGGGTTGTGTAGTGGAGAATATCAGTGTAGGGAGGAGGAGGTTGAGGAACAACGAGGATGAAGAGGGCAAAAATTATATATATGGAACAAGTCAAAATGAAAAAAATTATGCGAGGAGTAAGACAAAATAGTAAGGAGGAAAGAGGAGCATTATGAAAAGGCATATGCAGTAGTTGATGTGGGATGAAGTACAGTTGTTAGATAGAGAATCAGGTTTCTTTCGGTCTAAATGCATTTTATCTAGGCAAAATAAATGTCTCCGATATTCCTGTAAATTATTGGAAAAGAAATGGTAAATATTTCTGTTGACAATACAAAAGACTTGTAGAGATACATAACAGCGCCCGTATATATATATATATATATATATATATATATATATATATATATATATATATATGTGTGTGTGTGTGTGTGTGTGTGTGTGTGTGTGTGTGTGTTGTGTGTGTGTGTGTCCACCCACGGTATTGCCCACGTGAGGTTGATGCGCGAACGCCAGATATATCCTCTCGGAAAGAACTTATAGAGCTCGTAGTCACCGATCTTTGGGCAATGCTGGGACCTCACACACCACACACACTCCATCCCCTTACTCAAGGGGGATGGTAACCACCCATCTTTGCCAGTAAAAAATCCCAGGGAGGGAGTGGCGATCGAACGCGCGACCACATAATGGGATGACACGCGCTCTAAAACACACTTGACCACGCAGGCAGTGGTGTGTGTGTGTGTATAAGTCGGTATATTGTAGAGACTTATCTGGTATGAGTTAAATTGGTACTTCCAGCTTTGTACACATTTTTAGAGTCCAGTAAGGAGCGTAGAGATTACAACCAAGTACAATGAATGTCTTGAGCACAGCCAGGGAGTGTCGGATGGGGCGAGTGAGCAGAGCGTGTTTGTAGCGTCGATGTCCGAGGTCTTCTCCCCCTTCTCCTCGTGATTCTGGCTTCTTATCACTTCTTGTTGATCCTATACTTTATGCTGACAACTAGGCATTTGTCCTGTGACATACTTTGAGAATGCAAGGTGTTCATGGGTCGCACGGTGAAACAGAGGAGGAAAGATAAACGTATAATTATATATACATTACATAGATATATAATTATATGTTTATAATGTTTCTAAAAATACACTGATTCTTTTGATGTTAATTACATGCACATATCCTGTATGGAAGTTATAATACGTGTGACCCTTGTTTGATAATTAGGTGTAATTCACTAGTAATAGTTATGCAAGTTAATATATATGTTAGGAGTGATAACTTACTGACATTGCTCGGGCCCGCTATATAATTTGTCCCAAATTAGGCACATAAGAATAGCTAGGGAATAACAAATGGTACACCTAACTAAAGGCTAAATATATATATATAAAATATAAACTATAAACTTCCCAAATCATAATTCCTATCGCTAAAAGTGAGTAAACTTTGAGCTAATTACACAGAAAAATATGGAAAACAATGGATTACATGATGTTCAACATCAAAGAAAATGACATGGCCGAGTAAAATTATATACATATATGTGTCAGTACTAGTGTGGGTAAATCCATAATGTGCAAATATCACTGTTAATAAATGTCAAGTGTTAAGTGTTTCAAGTGTAGGTGTACTGGAGATGGTAGCTAGCAAACTCAACTGTCAGCGAAAGTAGCTGTGAAAATTACAGGGAAAAATTGAGAACATAACATTTCAAGTAATGAAATCGTAATCGTAAATTGTCAAGTAATCGTTAAAAACCCTGAATGTGTCAAGTAATGACGAAGGCTCGTCTGACTGTAGAGCTGCTGCTGTGTGCATAGTATAACAATATATGTACCTACTAGTAATAGTACTGTGTCAGTAAAAGAATGTAATGGACTGTAGACATATAAGGAAAAATTAACAAGACCTCGCCTGATACAATCTGTGTGGGTGTATCAGTGTACCAGTGTGGGTAACTGTGGTGTAAGTAACCTAGTAATATGTAAATAAGTAATAGAGTCAAAATGGATAATTAACATAGGTAGAAACATCGCTGGATACACATTAATGTGGTTGCATTGTGTGTAGGCAAAGATAAGTTTGCCAAACATCATTCATAAATTAAAATAATGCAAAGTATTGTGGAAAATAAATTGTCATCAGCGAGTGTAAAAAAACTGACTGGCAGAGAAACTGACTGAATTATTATTCGACATTGGCGAACAATGTTATGAGAGATAAGGTTATCTGTGTCAATCAATATTTTCTGAGGTCTGTATTAAGACAAGTAGACATTCGTAACTTCTCTGCGAGTTTGAATCTGTTAGTAAGTAATGTTACATGGTTAGTTAGTTGTACATAGGCAATAAATGTGAGCAGAATGTAGTTCAAAGATATGTGTGATCGTACGTCACGTACATCATGCAGATGTGTAAAGAGTTATAGAGTAACTGCTTGTCATGCATATAGTACCTAGTTTAATATGTTAGTAAGTACACAATCCTATCATTCAAGTAGTGATCGTGGTACAACAGGAAGAACGTAAGTAAATCATTCCCGTAATGAATGTAATTTATGTATGCATTTAATACGTAAGGAATGCAGTCAAGTAAAAATGTGTAACTTGTGTAACAAATAAGTGTGTTAGTATTTCATGCAATTAAATATGGTATGGTAACAATAAGTAAGTTAGTATGTATGTTAATACATAGCAATGTCATGCAAGTAATTAATGTATTTCAACATTAAGTGCGTAAGAATTCCTTTAAATGAGGAATGTAAGTAAATAATGTCATGCAATTATAAGTGCGTAATAATTCCTTTAAATGTGGAAAGTAAGTAAATAATGTGATCATGCAACAATACGTGCGAAATAATTCCTTGAATTGTGGAGTGTAAGTAAATAATTATATAATGCAATGCACTGTGGTGCAACTTTAACTCTAATATAATAGTATTCTAATGTGAAGAGTTATCTGTCATACATTAGTGTTTCTATCGTGCTAGAGTTACAAGGTAAAATGCAATTATATTATTTTCTATAGTTGGTCAGAATAATATGTAGCTAAACCAAAAATTCGTAAAACATCAATGTAAAGTATTTTCACGAGCGTATATAACATTGGCTTGGTGTGTTGTGTAGACATTTTCTAAAAATAGAACAACACACAATAAAAATCAGAATACATGGTAATTGTAAAATAATCAGGTGAACTGATATAAAATGTAATGATATGGAATGGTATGACACTACTGCTTTTCCGTGTGTGATCGCAATTTGTGACGGTAATCAGTTGTAGCAGTGTGTGTGTCATCATTAACTACAGGTGTGTCCTGTGTATCAAAATTAGTGTTTGGTAAAGCATCATCTGTATCTAATCCTCTATTTACTCGAAACATTTATTCGCGACCGTGTATGTAGTAAGACGTCTCAAACTAAACAATCACGAAAAACAGAGAACATTACAGGAATCAGGTTCAGGAATCGGTAACACTGAACTGTGACAGTGACTGACATTGCTCGCTCGGGCACGCTAGTTAATGCATTTATGTCAATCTCAGGAGTTTGCACAGGTGCAGTAGTAAATGTGAACTCATAAAGTAGTAAACAGTAGTAAAGGTGCACTCATAAAGTGGTAATTCAGTAGTAAATGTGCACTCGTAAGAGTTATGTCTCCAGGAATTGTAATATATGCATTACTGTTGAAAAAAAATAGTGTGGGAATACCGTGATCTAAAAATTATGATATAAGTGTCCTGACGGTGTCTGAACAGAATTACTCATCGTAGCCATCGTAATATAAACGTAAATGTATGTTAAAAATAGCACTATAGTATTTCTAACGTTGAAATTGTCCGTGTATGTGATATCACTGTTAACTCAAAATGTATCTGCTCACCTAAAACTGCAAAACAATTACTTAGCTGGTAGCTACTCGTATTGGTGTATGATAGGTGAGGTCCAGGTGAGTGAAGGATGAACACAGCGTGGATGAGCGCCATGGATGACTGATGTAGTACAGTCACCGGAGAGCAACATTCTGTCAAAGAACACATATAAGAAAAAAAATAATAACATATACATACACAAATAAGAAAATCTGAAATAGATACTCAGACAGTTGTGTGTGGTGCACGCGCTTAAGTCCGTAGCTGAGGAACGGCTGGTAGTGGCGGTAGGTAGTGACACTGTGTGGTAGTGTCAAGTCAGCATTTTTGTGAGGGCGGACCGGTGTGACGGGCTGTGTCAGCGGAATGTTCGGCAGGCGGTGATGTGGGCTGCTGTTGTGTTGCTATGTAGCGGAGGGGTATCTGTGTTGCACGGTCCATGACGAGATGATCTGTGTTGCGTATCGAAGCTGCTACGTTGAGCCATGACGAGATGCAGTATTGTAGATGTGTAGGGCTGGACAGTTGCATGTAGAACGTTTATATCTTGACTGTGGAGAGATGCGAGACGTTTCTGTCTGTGGCAGCGCGGTGTCGGGTGCGCTGGCGATGATGCGGTGACCTCATGACTGAAAAAATGCGCTGAGTTGCTTGAGTGAGGCTACCTCTCTCTCCCTCTGTAGGTGCTGCTTGTAGACTTGAATATTCTTGTAGTTAATTGCTGGCTGTTGTGTTGCTCGTGGACTTGAAGCAATTATTGTAGAGTGTGTTGCGGCGTGGCTGGTGTTGCGTAGGGTAACGAGGTTGCCATGTTGATGGTCGTGGTTGTGGTTGTGCTGGCTGGTTGTGGTTGTACTGGCTGGTTGTGGTTGTGGTAGCTTGAAGAAGATCGGCGTATAATCTTGATAATCTTGGTAAAGACGTGGAAAAGCTGTAGAATGGCCGGAGAACGTTGCTTGGTGTGTGTTGTAGAACTTGCTTGTAGAATGCGTTGGGTGTCGTTAACACCGCGTTATGGTGTTATAAGACTGATAAAATCAGTCACCACCGCTTATCCACCATTTATATAAGTCGCTGTAACGGTTGAACCACCGAATGCCACCATTTATATAAGTCTGATATAATTGTAGAGACTTAGTTGGGTGAGTTAAATATGTATACGTCCAACTTGTACACATTTATTTAGAGTCCAGTAAGGAGCGTAGAGATTACAACCAAGTACAATGAATGTCTTGAGCACAGCCAGGGAGTGTCGGATGGGGCGAGTGAGCAGAGCGTGTTTGTAGCGTCGATGTCCGAGGTCTTCTCCCCCTTCTCCTCGTGATTCTGGCTTCTTATCACTTCTTGTTGATCCTATACTTTATGCTGACAACTAGGCATTTGTCCTGTGACATACTTTGAGAATGCAAGGTGTTCATGGGTCGCACGGTGAAACAGAGGAGGAAAGATAAACGTATAATTATATATACATTACATAGATATATAATTATATGTTTATAATGTTTCTAAAAATACACTGATTCTTTTGATGTTAATTACATGCACATATCCTGTATGGAAGTTATAATACGTGTGACCCTTGTTTGATAATTAGGTGTAATTCACTAGTAATAGTTATGCAAGTTAATATATATGTTAGGAGTGATAACTGACTGACATGTGTGTGTGTGTGTGTGTGTGTGTGTGTGTGTGTGTATGTGTGTGTGTGTGTGTGTGTGTGGTGTGTGTGTGTGGTGTGTGTATATGTGTGTGTGTGTGTGTGTGTGTGTGTGTGTGTGTGTGTGTGTGTGTGTGTGTGTGTGTGTGTGTGTGTGTGTTCGTGTGTGTATGTATCTAGTTGTATGTACCTAGCTGTATTTTACAGGGCCTGAGCTACACGAATGTGGTCCCGTCTCCATA
>JACEEZ010001577.1:10000-17500 GCA_016584305.1 Chionoecetes opilio | reverse complement strand
TCTGTCTCCTCTCCGGCCAGTTGCTGCATATAAGGAAAGCTGCCGGAACTGGCAGGTTCCGGTGGACATGTCTCTCAGGCCTGTTGCACTCTCGTCAGCGTCATCATCCTTGGGCAGAGCGCTGAGATGACACACACACACAACTTGTGCGTGCAGTCCGGAACCAGGGCGAGGTGTCTACCTCAGGAAAAGGTGTCAGCACTCAGCATCCGCTACAAGACACTCAGACACTCGGACTTCCTGTCTTAGTATAGATTAACACATAAATATATAACCAGTACGCTAATATCGCTCTCCCCTTATAACAATGCGTCCTCGCATTGTATAAAGACATGTATACCTAACTGGTGTTACATAGCTGTGTATCTATACCGATTTTCAGTGTTGCCAATCCTTACAATTACCTATACAAGGTGAGGGTTTACATGACAACATAGCAAAGAGGAATGTTAGGTATAACAGGAGTAAGGATATAAGGACAGTGCACTTAAGGTCATCAATAAACTGGTAAAATACTTGAGGCGTCCCGCATTAGAAGGGCCGCTCGCGCCAAAATAAAAAGGTGAGAAAAATGCGTTCAAAATTTGGCGAACTTCCGACAACCATAACTTTCTTATTATATATGCTATGACAATGAACTTAGTCTCAAAATGACCGGTAGACAATCAAAATCATGATGGTCTCAAAAAATGTTCGAGATCGTGATCTTCACTACCTAATTTTTGCATATTTTTTGCAAACTGTGTTATGGTTTCGGAAGTTCACCAAAGTTTGAGTGCGTTTTTTCTCTGAATACTGCACAATAATGATAATTCGTGAATATTGGAACATAAAAACACAAAATAACAATATTAACAATAACATAAAGTGGAAAAATGGTGAAAAAACTGTGCAATGGCTTAAGGGCCGCTCATCCAGTTACCCTCTAGTAGTAGTAGCGGTAGTATTAAAAGTAGTATTAGTAGTAGTAACTATTAAAAAAAAACTTACTACTATTATTACTATCACTACTACTAAAAAAAAGTAGCAGTAGTAATAGTTTAAAAAAATTTTTTTTTTTTTTACTACCGCCATCCCTATTGGAACGTGCGGTGAAAAGACAAGTTCTGCCTTCACAGACACAGTCCACTGGCCCCTCCCCGCCAATGACTGTAGCCGCTAACCCTTACATACAAATAATAGTAGTAGTAAAAAAAAAAAAAAAATAATAATAATAATAATAATAATAATGATAATAATAATAATAATAATAATAATAATAATAATAATAATAATAATAATAATAATAATAATAATAATTAATACTGAACACTCACCAGTGGGTGAAGAGTAGAATGATTATCCATTGACCTTACGCAAGTCCATTGAGAGGTTCAGGTCGTCATCAGCAAGGGTATGTATGTATCCGTTATGCGTCACGTTATCAGAGGGGAGGGGAGGGCTCTGATTGGCCGATGCTCCCTGCACTGGAGTGAGCCGCCCATCTTATACGGAATTTGCCCGAGAAAATTTTCCGAATTATAACGGCTACTCATCCTGGATGGGCAGCCCTTCTAACACGGAATATTTGCTCAGCAGCGTGTTACGCCTGCATCGATGGTCGACTAGACATAAAATTTATTTTCTCCTTGTATAGATGTTCGACCTTACTGACAGGACACTCATCCACTCCCGGGCGAAAGTTAAGACCTCAATAGAGAGTGCTATACATAGTTATCTCAGTTTTGGCAGAATGGCGCGAGCGGCCCTTCTAATGCGAGACGCCTCACTTTACAACAGAATCTAAACATGAGTTATTAGAATAAAAATGAACTCAAAGTCTGTTAGTAATGTGTTAATATCCCTGCAAATATTAAGAAGTGCGTTTGCCAGAACTCAATCGCGTAGTCACTTAATAACACTGGAAGTGTGGAGTGAAGATAAAACACAGCAGTGGCTTGAGAACGTGACTAATCGCACTGGCAGTATTTATTTATTATTTATATTTTAAGACCTGCTTCTCTAAACTTAAGGAGTAGATGCGGCTTGTAATGCCAATAAAATCTGACTCCGGGTCGGTACTAAAAATTATCACCACATTAAGATACGCATATGTATTATTTGCATACCAAATAAAAGTGATAGGAACTGATTTCAGCTCAAATAGTATTATAACTCAATCAAAAATGTTGTGCTGGGAGTGCCACATGGCGGTAACTTCCCTTGACAATGGCATTTGCTGCTTTTAAGAGTTTATTAATTTTATTTATTTATTTTATTTCGTTATTTATAAACCTATTATTTACGGAGTACGGCTTCTCAGCTAATAAAAATATAGACTCCGGGTCTGTAATATAAATTTTCACGTTAAGATATGCATGTATGTTATTTCATTGCATATCAGAGAGTAATGTATTTATTTAATCATTCTCTAAGAAGTGATAAGAGCTGCCTTCAGCTAGAATAGTATTCTAAACAATAAAATGTGCATAAAGAGTGCCAATGGCAGAAATTAATCTCTTTTAACACGAGTGCCTGTAGCACTTGGCTGCTAAATTAATAGTTTTTGTGTTATAATATCCTTACATAGACAAAAATATTTCCTGGCAGATAAACTTCGCGAAATAGCACTAGTACCCTGAGGAAGAGTCTTCGGCAGGGGCAAAAAAATACTACCTGCAACGGATGTGTTAGAATTAGACTTCGAGTTAGTAGAGGAGATTATCTGAGGTGCAGTAAGGTTATTTTATGCTACAAACGGAGGTACTCGGAGGTGATTACATTCATCCCTCAATTCAAGAGTTAATTCCTCAAACAAAAGGTTAACTTCCCTGTACTGTCATTTCCTGCTTCCTCAGAGACTAGGAGTACATCTGCTATACTATACATACTAGCAAATAATTCACTCACATTCTAACTTTTGTTTAGGAGTCAATAAATTCATAAGTAAAACTTTAATTAAGTTAACTATTATCTCCCATCTCCTGGCTTTTAAGGCAATTCAAGAAGGAGAATTGAATATATATATTACATATAAGGGAAGCTAACAAATTATTAAGAATTACAAAAATTATGAAATACTAGCCGCAAAGCCGCCCTCCGGGCGGACTTTTTGGCTAGCTCCTGCGGAGGGCTATTGGTGGGCCTTCGGCCCACCAAACACGGACTCTCCAGATAGCCCCTTCTAACTTTCCTGAAATCATGGATGTAGAAATGTATGTATTCCCCCCACCCATTCACTCACCCATTACCCATCACCCCCCACCCATTCACTCACCCATTACCCATCACCCCCACCCATTCACTCATCCATTACCCATCACCACACACCCATTCACTCACCCATTACCCATCACCCCCCACCTATTCCCTCACCCATCACCCATCACCCCCAACCCATTCACTCACCCATCACCCCACACCCATTACCCATTACCCCACCCATTACCCATCACCCTACATCAAGGTTTCCTCAATTCTCGCAACCCACTTCTTTTTCACAATTCTCGCTAATAGGCTGCTAAAAAAAAAAAAAAAAGTGATCGGAACATCTCATAAGTGGGCTTAAAACCTTCCCCTGGTCGACCTGGTTCCAAAAATGTGCCATATGATGTGATTGGGCCACGGGGGGCGGAACCTATACCACACACACACACACACACACACACACACACACACAGACAGACAGACAGACAGACACACTTTCGCTTATATTATTATAGATTAGCGGTAAGCATATTTAAAACATCTTTAGAAAAATAACTGACAAATTAATTACTTGAAATTCTTTCACATGGCTATTTAAGCAAAAACAAATGTGAAAATACATATCTCACCACTAAGTGTTATTTATGTAAACGAGTGGCGTTTTTAAAGTATGTCTCTTGTAAGGTCAGCTAGATGTTGTATACTCACTAACATCGTGTGAATTCAGCAAGGCAAGTCCTTCCGTACTGCTGAATCAGAAGGGCTTCCTCCAAGGGCGTTGTTACAGATGTGAAGAATGCTGACTAGACAGGCTGGCCGCGCTGGCTGTCCGGGGCGCTGTCTGGCTGACTGGCTGGCTGACTGGCTGTAAAGCTGTGAGGCTGGCTGCAAGGCTGTGAGGCTGGCTGCAAGGCTGTGAGGGTGATGACAAGGAGTTTGCTGAGTTGGAAGTATTGGAAATTAATGAGTCGGCTAGTTGTCCGTCTCGTCCTATCTTCATGATAACAATTCAAATCTTGTCCTCCCGTCTGTGCCATGATAAAAACTTGTACGTCTTGTCCTCGTCCTCTTGATAACTTCTTCTTCCACGCGTCCTCGTCCTCGTTCTTGTCCTCTTGAAAAAAATCTGTAGTCCCAGAGCAATTAATGCAAGAAAATCTTGTCCTCCTGTCTATATACAGAATTTGTGGTGGATGGAGCAGTGACTGATACAATGGCAAGAGGAGTGCTGACTCGCTTCCGCGAGGACAGGTTTTGACACAGCATGATTGAGCAATCTTCTCACTCTCTTATCCTCTCGCTTGTCTCTCTCTCAAGCTTCCTTTGTTTACTTGTTCACTTGCTCATGGTATATTCCACCTCTTCACGTGTATTAATTAGTATGTACTCGTCCAGTTATTCACTTAAGGCACGTAACTTATATTACAATTTTATGTTGCCACATACCACCGTTGTCGTCTTTTTATGTTACAACATTACCATTATTTCTTGTAACGCAACACTATGCGTGATGTAATGTTATCTCACTCCACCGCTATTTCACCAATTATGTTACCCTTCTTAGTATGGTTATTTTACGGATAACGGGTTCACTCCATGTTGATACTGGTTGACTAACCTGTAAGGGGTGATTGCCGGATGACGCCCTCTTGACGGGCTGGTAACTTGCTTCGTTGCCCAGAGGTACACATCAAATAAAGTGGTATGTATGGGCTAAACGTGGTCGAGCGGTTCTTACGTAATTTATAAGTATTCTTTAGTGCCAAAGGATTCGAGTAAGACAATATACTACAAAAGATATATATTGTATATATATATATGTACACTTGTGAGGGTTTATACAATAATAATGTCACGCTGTTCGTTAAGTAACGGCCAATGAAACTAATGTCTAATAGACAGAGCCGGGAACAGTTAATGACGTGACAAGGTACTCCACACCCCCAGGTGTGGGGTACACACAGACATCCAGGAAGGTGTGAGTGAGTAGGAGCGCAAGGCTAACGCGTCTCCTCTCGTTCTCTGTGTTCTGTTTGTCTGTCTCCTCACCGGCCAGTTGCTGCATATAAGGAAAGCTGCCGGAACTGGCAGGTTCCGGTGGACATGTCTCTCAGGCCTGTTGCACTCTCGTCAGCGTCATCATCCTTGGGAAGAGCGCTGAGATGACACACACACACAACTTGTGCGTGCAGTCCTAAACCAGGGCGAAGTGTCTACCTCAGGAAAAGGTGTCAGCACTCAGCATCCGCTACAAGACACTCAGACACTCGGACATCCTGTCTTAATATAGATTAACACATAAATATATAACCAGTACGCTAATATCTGCACTGATTCTAATAAGGCAATATCCATCCTGTAATACGGAGACCAAAACTGAACCGCATAGTCTAGGATTCTAGGTGAGGTCTGACTAGAGCCAAATATAGCTTTAGAATATCCTCAGCACTTCTACTTTTAATACTCCTGGTAATAAATCCTAACTCCCTGTTGGCTCGATTTCTAGCCTCAATACATTGATTCCTAGGACGGAGGTCTGAGCTTACCCGCACTCCCAGATCTTTCTCACCCTCTGATCTTTTCAGCGATACATTGTGTATGGTGTACCTAGTACCAGGATATTTCCTACCAACATTCATAACGCTGCACTTATCAATATTAAATTCCATCTGCCATCTATCTGCCCACTCATATAAGTTATCTAAGTCTCCTTGCAAAATATTTACATCAGACTGTGATCTAATAATCCTACCTACCTTAGTGTCATCCGCAAACTTGCTGATATCACTACTAATCCCACTATCCAAGTCGTTGATGTAAATCATAAATAGTAATGGACCCAAAACAGACCCTTGTGGAGCCCCACTCGTTACCCGCCCCCATTCATATTTAGAACCATTAATTGTAACCCTTTGTTGCCTTTACTTAGCCAAGATCTAATCCAACGAAGAACCTTCCCATCTATGCCATGAGCCTTAACCTTATTTAAGAGTCTACCATGTGGCACCTTGTCGAATGCCTTACTAAAGTCCAAGTGTACTATATCATAATCCTCTTCATTATCTGCCGTTTCATAAATTTTCCTATAAAAACTCTATAAATTAGTGAGACATGATTTACCTTTGGTGAACCCATGTTGTGAATCATTTACCAAACTATGCTTTTCAAGATGCTCTCTACTGTTTTTTGCACTAACAGATTCCAATAATTTACCTACCACTGACGTCAAGCTAACGGGTCGATAATTTGACATTAATCCTTATCTCCCTTCTTAAATATGGGAACTACATCTCCCTTCCTTCACATTAACGGCACTTCCCCTGTATCAATCGATTTCCTAAAAATATGCACTAACGCATCACTAACAACCCCTTTGCATTATTTTAGTACTCTGGGATACACTTCATCTGGTCCTGGTGACTTAAAATTCTTCATTCCGTCTATACCTTCTTCTACCATTTCCCTAGTTATCACAATATCTTTGAGTTTCTCATCATCCTCTCCTCTAAACATCTGTTCACTATCAGGTGCCTTCTGTTTATCCTCCTGAGTAAAAACACTTAAGAAATAATCATTTAAAATTTTACACATATCCTCTGGCGTGCTTACAATCTCCCCCTGCTTATTTTTTAATGGCCCCACTAATTCCCTAGTCTTTGTTTTATAAACCTGAAAAAATACCCTAGGATCGGTCTTCACCTTCCCTGCAACCTTAATCTCATAATTCTTCTTCCCTGCTCTTGTTAATCTTTTTACTGTTCTAGCCATCTCGTTATAATGCTCGCTATTCACCTGCCCATCCTTAACTTTCCTATACATGTCCCTTTTTACCCCTATGTTGTGTTTAAAAAACTCAGTCATCCACTTGGGCTCGTTTTTCCCTGATCTTATCGCCCTATAAGGAATATTCTTTTTCTGACCTTCAATTAAATTGCTGACAAAGGTATTATAATCCTTTTCCGCGTTGACCTCACCGACACCCCCCTCCGTCCCGACCACAGATCTCATCTCACCCTCCCTCTTGTCCATGTTAATCCCTTCCAGGTGTCTTCTTAATCCTACATAATTAGCCTTTCTGAAGTCAGGTACTCTATGCTTATTATCACTTCCTCTTCCCACCTCCCAATTTAAGCAAAATCTGATTTCGCAATGGTCGCTTTTTCCTAACGTACCTCCAACTTCCACCTCAGTAACTAAATCATCCCTGTTTGTTAGTAATAAATCTAGAATATTATCTCCCCTAGTAGGCTCCTTGATTGCTTGCTTTAGGAAGTTATCTTGAATTAGTTTTAACAAATCTTCTGCGTCATTGTC
>JACEEZ010001577.1:0-7500 GCA_016584305.1 Chionoecetes opilio | reverse complement strand
TTTTATCAATGCTCTTATGAATGTGATGTAATATTTTTCGAGGCAACTCTCTGCCACTGCTTGTTTTTCTCTCTGCTAGTATGAGAGCACGGGTACGCCCTTCCTATGCCCCCTGGTGATGTCTTAAGGATGCTGAGAGGTCCTCATCCTCTTATCACCAATTCCGATACCTTTCTTGTATTAGCCTGCTCCTCTTTGCGCTCCACTCGTCATTTTTCTCAATCCCTTCACAGTGATTTTCCTTTTCCTAGTACTTAACCTTGCTTGTTTTGATGTGGCTTTGTCTTCTCCCAAACTTTCTAACGACTGTAAAGGACTCCTCCTTAGTCTCTCTCCCTGCACTATCACGACAAACCCAGTTTCCTACCTCATTCTACCTCAATGACCTCTCTTTGTACCCTACCCGAAAAACTTTCTCCCTCAATCTTCCCGGGTGAACGTCAACTTTACTTGACACGCAAATAAAAAAGTGCGCAATAACGTTGGACATTGTTTCTTCGTAGGACCCTAAGTTTTAATAGACCTGTCGAACTGCGTCTCCTCATACAGTTAGTTCCTCGCCGCGGGGATTTAGACGCCGTGTACATGGAGGCAGGAATGGCGGGGGCGGGGAGAAAGAGGGATACAGAAGGACAAAGGTGCGAATAGAAAAAGGAGACCCACACGGGCTTGGAACAGATTGAAAGAAATGAGAAGAGGGATCAGAGGCGATTATGGATGGCAAGAAAGGAATATGATACGTATGGTAAAGAGAAAGAAATGCATATCTGAATAGGAATGATAACACGCACACGCACACACAGGCACGCATGCACGCACGCACGCACACACAGGCACGCATGCACGTACGCACACACACTCACGCACACACACACACACACACACACACACACACACACACACACACACACACACACACACACACACACACACACACACACACACACACACACACACACACACACACACACAAACACAATGTACCGGTAAAGAAGCATTTTGGCAAGTCTCCCTTACGTCCTTCACCTCACATCAGGACAAGACCCACCCACCATCAAGGGTAGAAACTCATAAATTGTACGAGCCACGTCAGGAAATCCAGATGAGGAGAGGGACAAGGCAGAATAAAACGAATAAATAAAATAGAAGAAAGAAATAGCTCACATTAGTTCTCGGGGCAGTAGTTCCATAAAAGTTCGTGCTAGTCTTTTATAATGGCTGGGGTAGATGTCTGCCTCATCAGTCATAATTAGAGAGCCTCCGGACCGACAGGGAAAAATTGAAGATGCACAAATTTCATGATTCCGATTCTGGCATTGAAGGTGAAGCAAGGATGGCAGATACGAAAAGCAGAAATGGAATGGATGAAAAAAACCCTGAGAAAAAAGTATGAGAAGCGGGGATAAAACTGGATGTTGATAATTGGAAGTCGCTTCAGACGGAGGCAGCAAAATATCAAGGCAAATAAGACAGACAGACAGTGATGGACCGAAAGATTGTCCATGGAGCAGCCACTGTCAATATCCTTATCTCTTTTGTATACACAAGTACACACCCACCCACCCACACACACACACACACACACACACACACACACATACACACACACAAACACCACACACACACACATACACACACACAGTGACACATACACATACACACATATATATATATATATATATATATATATATATATATATATATATATATATATATATATATATATATATTATATATATATATATATATATATATATATATATATATATATATATATATATATATATATATATATATATATGTGTGTATGTGTGTCTGTGTGTGTGTGTGTGTGTGTGTGTGTGTGTGTGTGGTATAGGTTCCGCCCCCCGTGGCGGAATCCCATCATATACCACATTTTTGGAATCAGGTTGACCAGGGGAAGGTTTTAAGCCCACTTATGAGATGATCCGATCACTTTTTTCTTCTTTTTTTTTAGCAGCCTATTAGCGATAATTGTGAGAAAAAAAAGTGGGTTGCGAGAATTGAGGAAACCTTGATGTAGGGTGATGGGTAATGGGTGAGTGAATGGGTGGGGTGATGGGTAATGGGTGTGGGGTGATGGGTGAGTGAATGGGTGGGGGTGAAGGGTGATGGGTGAGGGAATAGATGGGGGGTGATGGGTAATGGGTGAGTGAATGGGTGTGTGGTGATGGGTAATGGGTGAGTGAATGGGTGGGGGGTGATGGGTAATGGGTGAGTGAATGGGTTGGGGGTGATGTGAATGGGTTGGCGTTAATACATACATTTCTATATCCATGATTTCAGGAAAGCTAGAAGGGGCTATCTGGAGAGTCTGGTGGTGGGCCGAAGGCCCACCAATAGCCCTCCGCAGGAGTTAGCCAAAAAGTCCGCCCGGAGGGCGGCTTTGCGGCTAGTATATATATATATATATATATATATATATATATATATATATATATATATATATATATATGCCCGTACTCACTTTTCCCCATCCATCATACCGTCTCACCTTCCTCTACCAACCTTCTCTCTATGCACACGCACCACTCGTCCTACATGACAACCACTCACTCGTTTCTTAACAAGAAACACGTGAATATTCCATATATTATACACTTTTACCCCCTCCTGCCTACTTTGCACTCAGGGTTGGGTTACATATTCTTGCTTATTTCACAACCACGAAGAATGCTTCCTCCGCCTCCGCCTCCGCCTCCGCCTCCGCCTCCTCCTCCTCCTCCTCCTCCTCCTCCTCCTCCTCCTCCTCCTCCTCCTCCTCCTCCTCGTTCTACTACCATTACTGCCACCACCTACAAGCTGGTCCCAATACCCTCCCAGCACACTACCCACTGCGGCCCAACATTAATTACAGGTAACCTTTTCTCCAAGCTCTCATGCCCACCCTTCCCCTCCCTCTTGAGCAGGAATAAAAAAGATTCCATCATCCCTTACCCATCAATGTTACGGGCTATCCTTACCTCCCTCCCTCCTATTCCTTCCACACTTTCTCCTCTTTCTACTATCTTCCCTCTTTCCCCATCTCTTTCCTTCTCATACCCGATAAAACAATATTAGATTGATCGCCAGTAATATCAGTACGTAGGGGAACATCTTCAGGTATTTACGTGGCCTTGTGTGGACCATAATATTACTTGACGAATGATTGATGACCTTAATTAACTGTAGCGCTCGGCCGAGTTCCACCATCTCCGGTTTTCAATTGGTGCAACTCGTGTATATTAAGTGGATAATGCCAAGCTTAGGTTTGGTCCGTGGTGCTGGAGGTTGGAAAGGGAAACAAGAGGAAATGAAGGAGGAGGATAAGAAAGAAGGTTAAGTAAATCATGAGGGCATACAGATAATTAAGTCGTAAGGTGTGATGTTAATGGAGAAGGGAAGAAAGGCCTCAAATATACAGGCGGAGAGAAGGAAAGAGGAAGGTGGTGGAAGATAGTGTTGTGGGAAATATACATGAAGTGCCTAGTGATAATGCGCTTATATGCATTCTAATGATGTTTTGGCTACAATTATTGTCACCATGAAGAATTTTTAACAAAAGCTATGATGATATACAAAAGCTTGATGAAAAGTTTAAAACTGATGGATAAATATGACGCTAATAGTTCAACGTCTCACTTGCCCTGTTGTAGTTTACATAAACTACTACTATTAATATTACTACTCCTAACATAACTGACAATGAGACTGATAACACAAATGATATAAATAAAAATGATAATAACATTGAAAATATAATAGCTAAAAATAATGTTAATAATAAAAAGGATAATAATAGCATTGATAATAATAATAATAATAACAGTAATGATAAGAACAATAATAGCAACAATAACAACAACAATGGCCGAGGCTGCTACGGCACCAACTTGTGAGTTCAATTATTGACGCAGGAATGCAATATGATTATAATGATAATACAAATGATGATGACAATGATAATAATAATAATAATAATATTAATTATAAGAAAAATAATAACTATAAAAACAATAATATAATGATAATAACAACAAAAATCATTGTAATAATAATATTGGTAATATTGATAATAATAATGATTATAATAATAAGAACAATAATGATAATAATAATATTAATATTAATAATCCTAATAGAAATAATAATGATAATAAAGTAATGATAATGCAAATAATAATAGCAATAATAACAATATATATAATGATTATATTGATAATTATAATATGATAATAATACTAATGATAATACTAATAGGAATAAAACAATGATCATAATAATGATAATAATGATAATAATGATAATAATAAAAACAACCATAATAATAATGATACTGCTGATATTATCAAATAAATAAAAATTAAGAATGAAAATTATGATAATTTATGATGATAATGATGATATTGCTATCATCATTATCATCATAACTTATCTATTTTTTATTTTTTATTTATTTGATAGTAACACCAAAAATTATTATTATTTATCATCACTACCATATGATACATGAATCAATAAAAAATATACAAGGTGAAAAACAATTTGCAATGTCCATCATGATCTCAATGACGTCAGTGGCAAGTCAGGTTGCACTCATTCCTTCTTCACTCTTCACCCCAACACGGTGGCGAGGCGGTAACCAAACTCATAAAGCAGCCGATAACAGAGGCAATAGCAGCGTGAGTGGCCATCCCTCTACCTCCATCCGCCCTAAACTGCCTCCATATTTACCTAACAAGAAACCCACAAGAGGTGCTAGGCATGGAACACGAGAGGCATATTCTGGGAACGCAGAGAGCACACCCTGAATGGCCGAGGAATAAGAATCAAAGCTTCCCTCATCCTCCCGAGGAATAAGAATCAAAATGGTGTAACAAGTTGGTGGCTATCTTGTGTCCTAGGAGATCCTTAACTAATAAAATAATGAAAGCATTTGTGTAGGTATTGAAACGTACACTCAGTTCATTCAGTACACTCATTCAGAGTATTGAAGAGAAAAATGACGTTTATTACAAAAGTGAGGCTAAAGATAAGAGAGGCCCAAGGGAATAATCTAGGATATAAGAAAGATAATGGACCGATGAACAAACTAGAAAGGCGCAGAAGAAGTAGAAAGACTGAAAAAATTTAAGAGGATGCATCTCTTTCTATGAATTAGAAGCTCATTGTCATTACTATTTTTGCCGAGGTTAAGGTGTGTATTAAACTGTGCAGTGCGAATTGACTATTTGTTTATGAATCGTAGACATGGGTTATATATATATATAATATAATTATATATATATATATATATATATATATATATATATATATATAATTATATTGTTTATATAATATTATATATTTAGATATATTGTGATATATATATATATATATATATATATATATATATATATATATATATATATATATATATATATATATATATATATATATATATATATATATACACTTATACAGTGTACACATTTATATGCCTATCACTGCATGTTCCCACCTACACTTTGTATGGTTCCATGTGTATAGTGCTATTTTCTGCATGGTGCTTACTCATTTATCAGAAAACTAAATATAACAATGGAAAGCTAATACAATTCCGCTTCTTTTGATATATTCCATGTCAAAAGTTTTCACACAAAATTCTAACTGGGGACTAGTTTAACTGAATTCCCTGTTCATGCATATTTCTTCATAATCCCATAATGACATTTATTTAGTGTGCTTAACAGTGTTTTATGTGATAATCTTATAGAACAAACATTTCCAAAGATAACATTATATCATTTATACTGATAATTTATTTGGTATGGGGCAAATTACTCTGGTAAGTAAACTATTTCCCCGGGTTCTTATACTTCTGTTGATGACGTCATCACGTAGGGAGCCCATCGAACAAACCTGGTATATCCCGGGGGCATCGGTTGTGTCCCGCCTCTAGGGGTAGTGGCTTCGGATAACACTAAGCACTAAGGAAGGAAAAAAAAAGGTATATATGGAGACAGGACCATACGAGTCTAGCTCAGGTCCTGTAAAATACAACTAGGAAAAACAACTAGGTAAATGCTCACAATCGATGAGTCAGTGGATAAAAATGTAGTCCACCACTCCCTGGTCCCAAGTTCGAGACCTGCTCAAGGCTCGGGATTTTTCACTGACAATTACGGGCAGTTACTGCTCCCTTGAGCAAAGGGATGAGGTGTGTGTCACACACACACACACACACACATACACACACACACACACATACACACACACACACACACACACACACACACACACACACATACACTAGGGTACTCCGTAGTGTAGTGGTTAGCACGCTCGGTTCACAACCGAGAAGTCCCGGGTTCGATCCCCGGGCGGAGCGGAAACATATGGGCTGTTTCCTTAAAACCCCAGCCCCTGTCCACCCAGCAGTGAATGGGTACCGGGTGTCAGCCGGGGGTTTGTGACCCCCCTCCCGGGGTGGTGGCTTCGACTTACACTAACCACTAAGGATGAATGATAAAAATGTTGATATGGAGACGGGGCCATACAAGCGTTGCTCTGGCCCTGTAAAATACAGCTAGATGAACTAGATGAATACACTCATACACACACACACTCACACACACAGACACACACACACACACACACACACACACACACACACACACACACACACACAGTTACACACACACACACACACAGTGACACACACACACACAGACACACACACACACACACACACACACATTTACATACACATACACAAACATACAAACACACACACACACACACACATAATGTCACTTTTTTCCGATATAAATCTTCAGATTGACACGTCAAAAAAAGTAAGAAATATCATGAAAAGAGAAAACGTTGGACATTTTGACTTGGTCTATTGGCAACACGACTGACTGCAAACAAACCTGACACATACAAAAGCTCCTGTGGAGGTCCTCTCCGCGAGGAATTTCTAACAAACTTATTTTTGGTGGTGGAAGGTAAAAAATAAGTTAACAGCTTGTGGCTAGATGGTGTCGAAGGGGGTATAGTGCGGTATGTAATGTTAGGAAAAGGGCTCCCGTAGGATTTTTGTGCTAAAATGATTTTTTTTGCAGTTCTGGCTTCTATAAGTATCAGATTAACAGAAAAAGATGGGGTCCCAATTTTCAGACCCCTTACCCCCCTTTTGGGGGTCACTTCCCTTTTGGGGCCCCCCGGCACTGACCATGCACCTATCTCCGCCAATAATTGACCGATTTTCATAATTTGAGTATCCTTTTGTAGGTTTTCAGGTATGCCGAGTCGATTTTTAGCACTCAAAAAGCAACAGGAAGTGTCCTTATAGCACTTCCGGTTCAGATTTAGCACTTCCGGTTCAGAGTATAGGGTCTAACTCCATTTTTTCTTTTTCAGGCATGTTGAAGAAGCAGTTTTGGCTCAGTCAGATATACCCTGTGAACTGGATCGTGGTAGTATCGCAATATCGGAGGACGAGTGTATAGCGTGAAT
>JACEEZ010001576.1:1360000-1375000 GCA_016584305.1 Chionoecetes opilio | reverse complement strand
TTCCCTGCTGCTCATTCCCGCTGCTCATTCCCTGCTGCTCATTCCCTGCTGCTCATTCCCACTGCTCATTCCCTGCTGCTCATTCCCTGCTGCTCATTCCCTGCTGCTCATTCCCGCTGCTCATTCCCTGCTGCTTATTCCCTGCTGCTCATTCCCACTGCTCATTCCCTGCTGCTCATTCCCTGCTGCTCATTCCCGCTGCTCATTCCCTGCTGCTCATTCCCTGCTGCTCATTCCCGCTGCTCATTCCCGCTGCTCATTCCCTGCTGCTCATTCCCTGCTGCTCATTCCCGCTGCTCATTCCCTGCTGCTCATTCCCGCTGCTCATTCCCTGCTGCTCATTCCCTGCTGTTCATTCCCTGCTGCTCATTCCCTGCTGCTCATTCCCTGCTGCTCATTCCCTGCTGTTCATTCCCTGCTGCTCATTCCCTGCTGCTCATTCCCTGCTGCTCATTCCCTGCTGCTCATTCCCTGCTGCTCATTCCCTGCTGCTCATTCCCTGCTGCTCATTCCCTGCTGCTCATTCCTGCTGTTCATTCCCTGCTGCTCATTCCCTGCTGCTCATTCCCGCTGCTCATTCCCTGCTGCTCATTCCCTGCTGTCAATTCCCTGCTGCTCATTCCCTGCTGCTCATTCCTGCTGTTCATTCCCTGCTGCTCATTCCCTGCTGTTCATTCCTGCTGATCATTCCCTGCTGCTCATTCCTGCTGCTCATTCCCTGCTGTTCATTCCCTGCTGCTCATTCCTGCTGTCATTCCCTGCTGCTCATTCCCGCTGCTCATTCCCGTGCTCATTCCTGCTGCTCATTCCCTGCTGCTCATTCCCGCTGCTCATTCCCGCTGCTCATTCCCTGCTGCTCATTCCCTGCTGTTCATTCCCTGCTGCTCATTCCCGCTGCTCATTCCCTGCTGCTCATTCCCGCTGCTCGTAATTAGTTCACTCTTTAATTCAATAAAACCACCAATAGGTAGATGCTCTTTATTAGCTGTTCCAGGGCACTAACTCGAGGTAATCAGTCATGTGTATAGTATTATGAGTATTAGTATCTATGTATTATTATATATGTATAACTATTATCTATGTATCATCTATGTAGTATCAGTGTTGGGATGTAGCGAGAGGTGATGGAGAGAGAGAGAGAGAGAGAGAGAGAGAGAGAGAGAGAGAGAGAGAGAGAGAGAGGAGAGAGAGAGAGAGAAGAGAGAGAGAGAGAGGAGAGAGAGAGGAGAGAGAGGAGAGAGAGAGAGAGAGAGAGAGAGAGAGAGAGTGTGTGTTTGTGTGTGTGTTTGTCGTAGTGAATCGTCTTCGGCAGCAACACGGGTCATAGAGTCCCTTCTAGCTTCTCCTAAGATGTTGTGGCCCTTAGTTACATAGCCCTCGCCATGACGCAACGAGTGGGCGGCAAGATTAAGGGTTGAAGTAAGGGCAAGGCTGCTTGATTCAAGAGCCCTGACGCAAGCAAATGTTCCCTATTATATCAGCGTCGCGCCGGAGAGGTATTGCCTGCGAACATTCCGGCCAACATGAAATCTGCGCCATTCTTAGAGGTCCGACAGTTGAGCTTGACGGAGTAAGCTCACCTCTGACATTAAGATAATATGATCCTTTAAAGAGTAGGATACCTCTCCTTTACTTGAACTGAGGTAGGATGGAGGAAGAGGAGCGAGGAGGGTATAATAAAGAGATGGATGAAGAAGACAAGTGAGGATTTATTGAACCACTGTGTGAATTAGGGAGAAGAATAAAGGGTTTAGAAGAGAATGAAGAGAAGAAGCAGAGGGAGGAAAGTACAGGCACACCGGCTGATGATGTGTGGCTGTGATGGTGTAGCTGTGCCTGCTTTACACTGCATCATCATACACAGCACTACTCTCTAATTCACAGCACTCGACTCACTAATTCACAGCAAACCTTGAACACAACTTGGCCCACTCCAGTGTAAGCTCACGAGAGAGAGGAATACATACTTTCCCCAATTCTTACCGGATTTCGTATAGTCTTCATCTCTTGCTTATGTCCCAAGGTATTATTTGCTTGGTGAAAATGACCTTAGAAAAAGATACGAAATGGTAAACAACCCTAAACACTGAAGTGAAATGACGAGCTGAATACGAGTACACTTAACAATTAAAATCCCACGATGATGCTATAAAAACAAAAACAACAATAACGTCAACAACAAACAAAATAACGGCAACAACAACCGCTCACAACCAACACAGTAGGCGAGAGCGGGGCAGGTTGCATCGAGGGTAGGTAGGTTGCATCATTGCCTCTAACTCGCATTAACTTTTTGTATTATTATTATTGTTGTAGTTGTAGTAGTAGTAGTAGTTTATAGTAGTAGTAGTAGTAGTAGTAGTAGTAGTAAGACGATGGACGTGTGATAACATGGGAGTTAGAGGCAATGATGCAACCTACCCTCGATGCAACCTGCCCCGCTCTCCCCTACCATTCTTACAACCCACAATAAACCAAAAGAAACTAGTCTCCACCGTCCAAGCACAACACCGCTATCATTAAGGCAGCCACGAATTCCCCTTAGCTCCACCTCACCCTATCTGCCTTAGGGTGAAGACTGAAGATGGAAGGAAGAACACAGCTATCATCAAGGCAGCCACGAATATACCTTAGCTCCACCTCAGCCTATCTGCCTTAGGGTGAAGACTGAAGGAAGGAAGGAAGGAAGGAAGGGGACAAGGTTTCTGAACACCTCAAGGAAGGATCTGAGCCGACGCGTGCCAATCCCAGCCCTTATCACTAAATGTTCGAACCAAAGTCTCATTACAGAGGCTTATGGCGCCATTACAAGGGGCGCCAAGACTGGGGCGATGGGATGAGGTGTTCGTACGTTAGGGTTTGTGAGTCTGAATCCAAGTGGACGACGAGGGAGAGAAGGACGAAGAGGAGCAGGGGAAGGAAGAGAGAGAGAGATAGAACAGAAGAAGAGAAGGAAAGTAGATATGGGAAAGAAGGACGAAGAGAAAAATGGAAGGAAAGAGAGAGAGAGAGATAGAAGAAGAGAAAGAAAGTGAACATGGGAGAGAAAGTTGAAGAGGAAAATGAAAGAAGAGATAGAAATAGAAGAATAGAAAGTGGAGGACATGGGAGGGAAGGAAAAAAAGGGAAGGGGGGATAAAGAGAGAGAGAAACAGAAGTAGAGAAATAAAATAGACGACATGAGAGGAGGAAGAAGAGGAAAAGGGGACGAAAGAGAGAGAGAAATGGAAGAATAGAATAATAGTAGACGACATGAGAGAGAAGGAAGAAGAGAATAAGGAGATAAGAGAATAAACATAAACAGAAGAAGAGAAAGAGATTCACATTACAGGCATGACACAATATTTATCACGAAGGTCTCTTAACACCAGTCAATATATATATAATCTGTTAATAAATAATAATAAAATAATAATCCACTGCTCTTACATCGCCAAAGAGTAGCTGAGAACTGGATGACGGCTTACACATGTTGCGACTTAGTTATAAGTTAAGCTTAATTTATTCACAGCTTAGAGCAAGGCCACGGGAAAGCCCTCTCGTCTGGCATGCCATTTTTTTACACACACACACACACACACACACACATACACACACACACACACACACACACACACACACACACACACACACACACACACACACACACACACACACACACACACACACACACACACACACACACACACACACACACACACACACACAAGCAAATAAAATACCTGCAAACAAATATCCAAAAGCAAACAAAACCAAAAAAAAAAAAAAAAAAAAAATACCTAGACCAAAAAAAAATAAAAAAGCAAATCAAACAAAATACCAGCAAACAAAAAAACAAAAGCAAACAAAAAACAAAAGCAAACAAACATCCAGAAGCAAACAAAACTAAAAGCAAACACACACACAACCTCTCTCTCTCTCTCTCCTCTCTCTCTCTCTCTCTCTTCTCTCTCTCTCCTCTCTCTCTCTCTCTCTCTCTCTCTCCTCTCTCTCTCTCTCTCTCTCTCTCTCCCTGTGCATTCGGTCAGCGGTTCGAGTCCGCCTAGTTCGTGCTGACGTGGCGGCGCTTTGTATAGTCAATAACCTTGTAGTTGGTACTTGCAAAGTGTCTAGATAGGATGAAAATCTTATCTTATCTCTCTCTCTCTCTCTCTCTCTCTCTCTCTCTCTCTCTCTCTCTCTCTCTCTCTCTCTCTCTCTCTCTCTCTTCCTCTCTCTCTCTCTCTCTCTCTCTCTCTCTCTCTCATCACAACTTACCCTTCAGAAACTCATCTATAACTCTACCTTTATATAATATTTATCACAGATCTGGTCCCATCAGTCGATAACGCAGAAGTAAAACTCATTCTTATCAGATATTTATAAAAGGAAAAGGAAAAGAGGTTCGTAGAGACCTCTTCATCAAACTTAAGGAAATGTTATATTCAAACATTTTCAACAGGTAAAACTTTCCAATGATTTGAAATATAAATAAATGTAAAGGGCGTGTCCGTATCGTACAAAAATTCGACTTGATTTGACTTCCTTTGAGTGATATAAAGTATGATATAACAAAAAGATATAAGCAAACGAGATGAAAAGCAAGCAAGATAAAAGTAAGTAAGCAAGCAAGATAAAAGTGTGTAAGCAAGCAAGATAAAAGTGTGTAAGCAAGCAAGATAAAAGTAAGTAAGCAAGCAAGATAAAAGTAAGTAAGCAAGCAAGATAAAAGTGTGTAAGCAAGCAAGATAAAAGTGTGTAAGCAAGCAAGATAAAAGTGTGTAAGCAAGCAAGATAAAAGTAAGTAAGCAAGCAAGATAAAAGTGTGTAAGCAAGCAAGATAAAAGTAAGTAAGCAAGCAAGATAAAAGTGTGTAAGCAAGTAAGATCAAAGATACAAGCAATGAAAGGCTAAAATTCGCATTATTTGTACGCCCCAACATCATTATTTACTAACTGTAGCATGTTTTTTTTTATGTTTTTTCTTTTTACGTTGAAGCCTATAACGCCTGTAATAATAATAATAATAATAATAATAATTTTATTCTCGCCCGGAGGCATACATACAGACAAGAAACACAGCGATAAGAACAAGCCAAGGAGTAAACTTAAGTACACTCTCAGAAATAAGGGGTATATTAAGGGTAGAATTGTTATATCGCACCATCACTACCCTTTTTAAACCCTATGTCCAGGCTGGAGGGTAGATGCTGCCGATTATACCCTTCATCTACCCTTTATCTACCCTTTTTAGACGAGAGGATTGAGAAAGGGTATATTTAGGGTTGCAAAAGGGTATATTTAGGGTTGCAAAAGGGTATATTTGTAAGGGTAGAAAAAGGGTAGCAGTATTTCATCACTACAAACACCCTTTTCCTACCCTTTTCCTACCCTTTTTTTCTAAGAGTGTACTAGAGCAATTATTAAGCTATTATATTTCTTTCTTGAGGGTTCATGATAGCTAAGCAGCGTATTGATATAAACGTTTTGTTATATCAATACCTGCCTTGCAATCTCTCCACCAGTATTTACGTGTGCCCGTCAGACTACACTCTCAGAAATAAGGGGTACATTAAGGGTAGAATTGTTACATCGCACCATCACTACCCTTTTTAAACCCTATGTCCAGGCTGGAGGGTAGATGCTGCCGATTATACCCTTTATCTACCCTTTTTAGACGAGAGGGTTGGAAAAGGGTATATTTGCGTCGATCCGAAAGGGTATATTGTAAGGGTAGAAAAAGGGTAGCAGTATTTCATCACTACAAATACCCTTTTTCTACCCTTTTCCTACCCTTTTTTCTAAGTGTGTACAGCATCGCGTATCACTCCAGCACTCAGGAACAAAATACCTCGAATGGACAAGAAACCTTAGTTGTTTACATCTCTTTCTAAACCTTTGTACTACCTCGTCTTTTTATCTCTTTCTCTCAAACAACGGCAGGAAAATGCAAATTACATTCCATTCAGCATCGGCCCGGCATACAAAGGGTAGCAAGTCTTAGCGAGCATTAGCGAGCCTCCTATAAACACGAGGGCCGAGCACAGTCACTCTCGCGCGTTTACCCTTCAAACGCAGATCTTTCTTTTGCTACATAAAATCGTCTGATGTATATAGCCATAAAATCACGAAAAGTATCATAATTTATACCAAATTAGCTAGTGGACAAGGGTATGATACAGGGGATATATATGAAATAGTATATATTCATTAAAATCGTCTATAATGGTCGCCAAATGACAATGGAAATGTACGTTCTGGGCCTCAAGGGGTTACTCTGCCGTTCGACAAGGCTAGGGACTTGACATCATTCCGTTTGACAAAATATTTCTCGCCATGATCAAAGGTCGCTCGTCCACCTACCTTCGTCCTGTGTGTCGTGTTGGATTAAATTTTCAAGATACAAACTCATGTGTGAAATCAACCCCTTGAGGCCCAGAACGTAATTTTCATTGTATTTTGGCGATCATTAGACGATTTTAATGAGTATAAGTAATATTTTATACATATGACCTGTTTAGTATCCTTGTCCACTAACGAATTTGGTATATTAAGTTACTTTTTGTAATTTAATGGCTAACAACAGACGATTTTATATAGCAAAGAAAAGGAAAGGAAAGGATATGTGTGTGAAAAGGATATCAGGATGCAAGAGTTGGTAATATTATCCCTCATCCCTATATATAGCATCTTCCTCTTGTCCTATCATCTTCCTTCCTCCTATGCCGCCTCCTCCTACCTCCTCCTGCCTCCTATGCCTAGCCAGATGTCTTCCTCCCTTCGCCTCTCCCAAACTCACATGTAAATCGATGGAAACATATCATCTCAGAATGACATCGAATCTTTTTAGAATTTTCAGTTTTCATTCGAGCGTTTCAGTTTTCATTCGAGCCAAACCAGAAGGAAAGGAACAAAAAGTGAAATTAAAAGCTCCGAGAAGATTGAATTTACAAAAAAGATATCTTGCTAAATCTAGTCTGACTTTCCTGATAATGCTCAAATTAGGAAAGGATTTTTTTTTCTCTCTCTCTCTCTCTCTCTCTCTCTCTCTCTCTCTCTCTCTCTCTCTCTCTCTCTCTCTCTCTCTCTCTCTCGCTCTCATGGTATTTAACGTGTTGTTGTTGTTGTTGTTACTGCTATTAGCCTACATCCCCTCATCAGATTCAATTGCAAGTTTTATATTCAAGTTTCCCCGCGTGATTACAGGGCTGTGAAACTTTTTAGTCTGATAATTGCAAACTTCCACCACTAGTTCAAGGTCTATAGGCAGGACTTAAAGAATGAATCCAAACTTAACTTTTCTTTTCATCTCGAGGAACTAGCTCAAGACAAAAAAAAGTAACTTAAGTATCTAACTAAAGTGACAAAAAACCTGCTCGCTGCCAAACCCTATAATGAAGAAAGTAGGAGATATGTTAAGAAAATATTATACGTATTATCCAATGTTTCTAATAATATATAATCTAGAATTTCATGCACTCTTCCATATTACATTTCGTTCAAGGCGTTGTGAATATGTTGTTAAGGGCGGAGACTTGCCTGCTTTTACGCTATGGCCTCTGTTGTGTGTGTGTGACTGTGTGTGTGTGTGTGTGTGTGTGTGTGTGTGTGTGTGTGTGTGTGTGTGTGTGTGTGTGTGTGTGTGTGTGTGTCTGCTACACACACACACACACACACACACACACACACACACATCACAACATCTATTTTCTTCCATGATTTCCACCCCATATTGAGTCACTTTAGGAACATTTAAAGCCATTACCAACCTAAGTGTGAGAGAGAGAGAGAGAGAGAGAGAGAGAGAGAGAGAGAGAGAGAGAGAGAGAGAGAGAGAGAGAGAGAGAGAGAGAGAGAGAGAGGAGAGAGAGAGAGAAGAGAGAGAGAGAGAGAGAGAGAGAGAGAGAGAGAGAGAGAGAGAGAGAGAGAATCTTGAAACTGTCCCATTACTTATTATACATGTAAACTTTTTCCAATCCTTTCTCGTAAAAAGAAAATCCCTATTCGTCTTCCGAGGTTTCTCAGAATTTCCCCTACCTGTTGTCCTCCATCTCCCCCTCCACTACACTTATTTCCCCTCCTACTCCCCTCCTCGCCTCTCCTCTCCTCTCCTCTCCTCTCCTCTCCTCTCCTCTCCTCCCACTACACTTCTTTCCTCTCCTCTCCTCTCCTCTCCTCTCCTCTCCTCTCCTCTCCACTACACTTCTTTCCTCTCCTCTCCTCTCCTCTCCTCTCCTCTCCTCTCCTCTCCTCTCCACTACACTTCTTTCCTCTCCTCTCCTCTCCTCTCCTCTCCTCTCCTCTCCTCTCCACTACACTTCTTTCCTCTCCTCTCCTCTCCTCTCCTCTCCTCTCCACTACACTTCTTTCCTCTCCTCCTCTCCTCTCCTCTCCTCTCCACTACACTTCTTTCCTTTCCTCTCCTCTCCTCTCCTCTCCTCTCCTCTCCTCTCCACTACACTTCTTTCCTCTCCTCTCCTCTCCTCTCCTCTCCTCTCCACTACACTTCTTTCCTCTCCTCTCCTCTCCTCTCCTCTCCTCTCCTCTCCTCTCCTCTCCTCTCCTCTCCTCTCCTCTCCTCTCCTCTCCTCTTATCTCCTCTCCTCCCCTCTCTATCCACTGGTTCTTGTCATGCCTTCTCCCCCCTTTATCACTAACTTCTTCACCTCTCTCCCTCGTTCCCTCCATCCCTCGGTTCGACTCCCGAGAGCAGCATGAACCCTCCATCAACCTGGTCACAAGATAATCCAACCCTTTTTTCGGGAGACTGTGGTAAAATTCCGCTCCAATAAGACTTCCTTTGGTTATTCGTGTCATTTCGTTGGTTCCTCTGGTTATTCGTGTCGTGTTTCGTGGGTTCCTTTGGCTATTCGTGTCATTTCGTGGGTTCCTTTGGCTATTCGTGTCATTTCGTGGGTTCCTTTGGCTATTCGTGTCATTTCGTGGGTTCCTTTGGCTATTCGTGTCATTTCGTGGGTTCCTCTGGTTATTCGTGTCGTGCTTCGTTGATTCCTTTGGCTATTCGTGTCATTTCGTTGGTTCCTTTGGCTATTCGTGTCATTTCGTGGGTTCCTTTGCTTCACCTTCAAGAGTTCCCACGGATGCCATTCTGAGACGTGTCGTTGAGTATTTTTAAGTGAGGATTAAACAATATAAAATCTCACTACATTTTTTCCGTGATACTTTCGACAGTGACTTACAATCGCTTTCCTCCACTGCCTTGTCACTTTCTCTTCACGCTTGGCCAGAACAAGGCAATCCTCTTCGCTATTCTCTTCTCTTTCCCTCTTCTCTCCCCTCTCTCTCTCTCTCTCTCTCTCTCTCTCTCTCCTCTCTCTCTCTCTCTTCTCTCTCTCTCTCTCTCTCTCTCTCCTCTCTCTCTTCTCTCTCTCTCTTTTACCTCTCTCTCTCTCTCTCTCTCTCTCTCTCTCTCTCTCTCTCTCTCTCTCGTCTCTCTCTCTCTCTCTCTCTCTCTCTCTCTCTCTCTCTCTCTCTCTCTCTCTCTCTCTCTCTCTCTCTCTCTCTTTACCTCTTCTCTCTCTTCTCTCTCTCCTACGCCTCGCTTTCCCTGTATTTCCTGCGTCTCTCGTGCCTCCCTAAGGGGAAAATTAGGGCTGACAGACTCCAACCCTCGTCCTGCCCTCACTTACCGCCGCACCCAACCATTTCTAGCACCGTGAAATGGCCCGTCTGAGGAATTTTATTTGATTCCGTTGTTTTTATGTGATGGTCTGAGTTGTGTTGGCTCGGTCGTCTTGCTCGCTATGTTGATGATGGGTGTTGGGTGTGCGTGTGTGTGTGTGTGCGTGCTGTATGTGTGTGTGTGGTGTGTGGTGTGGGTGGGTGGGTGGGTGGGTGGGTGGGTGGGTGGGTGGGTGTGTGTGTGTGTGTGTGTGTGTGTGTGTGTGTGGGGTGGTGTGGTGTGTGTGTGTGTGTGTGTGTGTGTGTGTGTGTGTGTGTGTGTGTGTGTGTAGGGCAGGGGAAGGCCAAGGCAAACCGTTACCACACAAAGCCTTTGACGAAGAGAGTGTCATCAAGTGAATCGTTTTAGGCATTGACTTCACGTGAGGTTTGAAACTCTATAATAGTGTCATCAGCTCCATCAACAGCCCTTATACAACCGCCATCATGACCACTCCCTTCACAACCATCACTTGAAACTGTTGTGTGTGTGTGTGTGTGTGTGTGTGTGTGTGTGTGTGTGTGTGTGTGTGTGTGTGTGTGTGTGTGTGTGTGTGTGTGTGTGGTGTTGTGTGTGTGTGTGTGTGTGTGTGTGTGTGTGTGTGTGTGTGTGTGTGTGTGTGTGTGGACACCACCACCAACAACAACAACTAATAACAACAACAACGCTGTCACCACCACCATTACCACCACCAACAACAGCTGTCACCATCAACATCATCAACAACAACAACTTCAACAACAACAACAACAACAACAGCAACAACAACAACAACAACAACAACAACAGCAACAACAACAACAGCAACAACAACAACAACAACAACAACAACAACAACAGGGCCGTCAGTCGATTGCAGGAAAATATTTCTCAATTTTCTGCAGACTTGTGTGTGTGCTCCTCTAGCTCAACCAATCCCTCTCCGGCAAACTTATCTCATCTTTCGATATAACTCGGGTCTCCATCCTGCCGTCCCTCCGTCACTTAGGAACCACAACTAATCCTTCCTGTTACCTTCTCAGAAATTTTATTAATATACCATTTTTTTCCCCTTTCTGTAACTTCCTTTGAAATTTTGCTAATCTTCAAAAATTCTTGTGTAACGCCTTGAGACCCAGAACGTAATTTTCATTGTAATTTGGGTACCATTAGACCATTTTTTTTAGTGAATTTAAGTAATGTTTTATAGATATGACCTGTTTATTATCCTTATCGACTAACTATTTTGGTATATTAAGCTACTTTTTTGTAATTTCATGGCTACTTTTTTGTAATTTCATGGCTAACAGATAATTTCATATAGCAAAGGAAAAATCTGGGTGTGAAGGGGTTAATCTTATCTCTCTTGTCAATCATCAGCCTTTTTTGTGTGTTTTTACTATCTATCCACTGTCCGATTCATGAACTATAAATTTGGGGCATTTCTTAGTAAGTTTCAGGTCGCAATGTGTTTTTATATAGTGTATCATATAGTCCTTATAACATCTATACAAATAACATATTTAATCATCCAAACCCCGTCTTACTTACAAAGGTAAAAAAAAAATACTGTCTTTCTTACTAAGGTTAAATAGACCTACAAAAAAAAAAAGACTCCAGAAAAGAAACCATCCGGAGCTTCGAACAAAATTTATCAATATACCAAAGCAGCTTCAAAACAAAGGAAAAACATTTAAATCACATCAGTAGCACAAAGGGGGAACACATTTTAAATCACATCAGTAACACAAAGGGAGTCACATTTTATAGCACATCAGTAACACAAAGGGAGTCACATTTTATAGCACATCAGTAACACAAAGGGAGTCACATTCTATAGCACATCAGTAGCACAAAGGGGGACCACATTTTATAGCATTTCAGTAGCACAAAGTCACCTCGACGCGTCTAGTGTATGGAGACTTGTGTTTCTGTATTCATGCCGCTTTGTATAGTCACTAACCTTGTAGTTGGTACTTGCAAAGTGTCTAGATAGGATCAAAGTATCTTATCTTATGTGTTCATGCCGCGCCAGACACCGGACCATCGCCTCAAGCCAGGACGGGGCGGGGTGGGGCGGGGCAGGGGGCTGGCGGGACCCTCACAGCGGCCCTTCACACAATCAATTACCGTAGTGAGGGATGACTGCCTGTTCGCTCGATTACTTCTGCCAATTAGTCACAAAGAGAGAGAGAGAGAGAGAGAGAGAGAGAGAGAGAGAGAGAGAGAGAGAGAGAGAGAGAGAGAGAGAGAGGAGAGAGAGAGAGAGAGAGAGAGAGAAAGCTAGGGTGGGAGGGGCAGACAGACTGGAGAAGTGGTACTATAAAGGGGCGGTGGTTTGTTTAGATCGGATAACAACCTACTTACTCCTTCAAAATTGTCGAAAAAAATAAGCATGCAAACAAGCAGGGAAGCGAACAAGCACGCACACACACACACGCACACACACACACGCACACACACACACACACACACACACACACACCACAAAATGTATCACTTAGCTTGGTTCGTTCATATCTCCATACACCCCAAAATACCTTGCATGTAAACTGAAAGCAAGCAAGTTTAACGTAATAATATAATCAGTAAAGCCTGTCAAATTTCATAGAAGATTTTAATAAAGGGTCTGTGTTCAACATATTAGATGGGCTTCCTGCCAGCCCTACATCAGCCCTAAATTCCTCAAAAACCCACGCCCCTTCCCACCCTCTGCTGCCAAAGTGATTTCTGATCACTTTGGGACGTAAATGTTTTCACCTTTATCGATTTTCCTCTACCTTCGCCCTTTTATTGCTGATTTTCATAGGCAGCGTCCCAGCCTTGATTCCCTCAGGCTGTCGTTGGCGGGAGGGTGACGACGTACTTGCTTGTAACTAGTCTGTGTTATACTAAAGGACAGAACAAGTCTACAAGTATTCATTCTTATTGACTTTTGAAATACAACTCTCTCTCTCTCTCTCTCTCTCTCTCTCTCTCTCTCTCTCTCTCTCTCTCTCTCTCTCTCTCTCTCTCTCTCTCTCTCTCTCTCTCTCTCTCTCTCTCTCTCTCTCTCTCCCCCCCCCTGCTAAACATACGCGGGAATTACAAAACGGACGTCATTACGAAAAACCAAGTACAAAAAAAACCTCTATTTTTTAAACTAAACTTCCATCACCTTTACAACATCCTAAGGAAAACTATACATACACACAGGAGCCTCCTATACCCTTGCAAGACCTGAGTAGTTTTCCTTGTAGCGATAGGAAAAAAAACATGGTATACGTAAAAAATACTGAAAGAACTCCCGCTGGTCTGAGGCTGAGGGTGGAGGCTGGAGGGCTAGAGGCAACCCAGCGTGGCCTCTCGGGGGGCATTGAGAGGTACGCAGGTGGCCGCCGAGAACCAGAATAGAGCAATAACAGCTTATAAAAGAACCGGCTGCTCCGATTCATGGCCGTATAAAGGTGGAGGCCGGTGCGGGGCAGGACGGCGGCCAAAAGTCACGGTAAGACCTGGTTGCCTCTAAACACGACTATTTTACCTTGTGAGTGTGTGGTGGTGGTGGTGGTGGTGGTGGTGATGGTGGTGGTGGTGGTGGTGGTGGTGGTGGTGGTGGTGGTGCTGGTGGTGGTGGTGGTGGTGGTGGTGGTGATGGTGGTGGTGGTGATGGTGGTGGTGGTGGTGGTAATGAGGAGGCTTCTAATATTTGATGATATTAAACATAAATCATAAATAATAATTATGTTTATAGATCTGTGTTAAGTGTATGTATGGCCTCACCCCACATGCTATATACGTTACTAATAAGTAATTACCCTTAAGGAATAGTACAGTGTGTGATTATTGTACACAAAACTGAATAGGAAGAAGCGTGTTACCTAAATGAAACCATAAAAATCTAAACATACAACATGATGTGCACAAACAAAAAAGTTACTTAAATAAAATCATTCATAATGGTCTTATAATCATCTTGGCATATTTAATTTTCAAATCTACTTATTGCAATGAATTTCGTAATGAACTTCGCGAAATTAATTCATAATACAAAACTTCTTCTTTATCAAAACACTAATTTGCAATGAATTTTGTAATGAACTTCGCGAAATTCCTCATAATACAAACCTTTTTATTTATCTTTTTCAAAACACTAATTTCCATAAAGCAAAATGTGTGTGTGGCCCACCTGCCCAATAAGAGGAAAACGAGCGATCCAGAGCGAGTGTAGCTTTAATGATCCAAGAAAATGAACGCACACTCACTGGGTTTTATGGTACACTGAGCAAGAATAACTTTCAGATCCACTGGTTTCAGGTAATTTCACCTGATACAGTTATTGGGGCAGCGGCGTGACCTGTGCTTAAAGTGGTGGTAGTAGTAGTAGTAGTAGTAGTAGTAGTAGTAGTAGTAGTAGTAGTAGTAGTAGTAGTAGTAGTAGTAGTAGTAGTAGTAGTAGGGAAGAGGAGTAGTAGTAGTAGTAGTAGTAGTAGTAGTAGTAGTAGTAGTAGTAGTAGTAGTATAGTAGTAGTAGTAGTATGTAGTATGGTAGTAGTAGTAGTAGTAGTAGTGGGGTAGAGTAACAGTGTCAATAGGGTAGTAGTAGTAGTAGTAGTAGTAGAGTAGTATAGTAGTAGTAGTAGTGAGTAGTAGTAGTAGTAGTAGTAGTAGTAGTAGTAGTAGTAGTAGTAGTAGTAGAAAGTAGAGAGTAACGTAGTGTCATGGCAGTAGTAGTAGTAGTAGTAGTAATAGTGAATAGAGCAGTACATGCATGGCAGTAGTAGTAGTAGTAGTAGTAAGTAGTAGTAGTAGTAGTAGTAGTAGTAGTAGTAGTAGTAGTAGTAGTAGTAGTAGTAATAAAATGAGCTGCAATGCAAAAGGAAAATAATAACTAATTTAACGGGAAAAAAAGAAATGTTGAGCGATGAAAAAAAAAGAGACGGGGGAAGGAAAAAGTAAACAAAAAAAAACAAAAAAAAAGGGGGAATGTGGCGAGAGATAAATGGGCGTAGGATGGGCAAAGGGGAAGTACAGGTGAAAAATGGGCGTTGTAAAGGAAACAACTATGGGAGGGCAAAACAACACCACACAACAGACAGCAAAAAAAGGGGGCCCAGGCGAGGAAACAAGTGAGGGTGGGCGATACCTAGAGGTGTTAAAAAAGGTATCAGGCAAAAAACAGAGGTTAAAAGGATATAAGAGGGAGGGAAGGGAAGGGGGCGAGGAAGAGAAGTGAGGGAAGATAATGGGGGTTAGATAGAGAAGAGTAGATGGAGGTAGACACGAGGTAGAGGGGTAGAAAAATAGGTGCAAAGTGGAGTAGATATTTAGGTGGATGAGAGTAGAAGATTATGGTGGCAAGGTAGAGAAGAGTAGATGGAG
>JACEEZ010001576.1:1350000-1355000 GCA_016584305.1 Chionoecetes opilio | reverse complement strand
AGCACCGTCCCAGCCCAACCCCTCCTATCCCAGCCCCCGCCAGTCCCCGCCCAACCCCTCCTATCCCAGCCCCGTCGTCCCCGCCCAACCCCTCCTATCCCACCCCCGTCCAGACCATTTCATCGTCCTCCTTCCCATCCTCACCCATCTCTCCCTACTTGCGCCTCCTCCCTCCTAACGCGACCTGTAACTCCCCCCACACACTGCCTTTCTGTTCCCTCACCCAACACCACTAAACTACGAGCAATGAGTGTTTGTGAGGTGATGTGTCAGGGGTGGTGAGGAGTGTGTGGTGTGGTGATGATGATGATGGTGGTGGTCTTATTACTAACTACTTTATATCTTACTGTCTTCTATATAGAGATTGTCAACTCAGTAGGCTTTTTGTTACTTTTTTTCTAACCCTTGGCCAGTCCTTAGTGATGTAAAAAAAATATATATCAAATCAAAACTTCCCTCAATCAGCTTCCCAATTGTCCCTCGAGACCCGGCCACCCACACCCACACCCATACCCGCCTTAGGTTCCTCGCCACAAATGGGGTTTCTAGAAGGCAGTCGAGGGTCAATAAGGTTCGAGTGTAGGCCTAATGCCGCTCCTTCTATAGAAAGAGCGGCGTTATTAAGATCCTTCAAGAGATACGAGAAAAAAGTAAACTCATTATTATTACGTGTGAGAAGAAATATTTGCCACATAGAAGATAAGTTCTTTTACTACTACTACTATACTACTACTACTGCTGCTACCATTCACCACCTCTACTATTACTACTTCTACTACTACTACTACTACCACTACACCACCACGACTACTACTACTACTGCTACCATTCACCACTTCTACTATTACTACTTCTACTACTACTACTACTACCACTACACCACCACGACTACTACTACTACTGCTACCATTCACCACCTCTACTATTACTACTTCTACTACTACTACTACCACTACACCACCACGACTACTACTACTACTGCTACCATTCACCACCTCTACTATTACTACTTCTACTACTACTACTACCACTACACCACCACGACTACTACTACTACTAATACTACTTCTACAGTAAATTCTCTTTAATTCGAACTTATTGGGGGGAGACTTGGGTCGAATTAGCCGAAAGTAAATAATAGTAGATAGTAGTACAATAATTAATAAAATAATATAGCAATAACAACAATATAGTAACATATGTGAATATTTAGAGTAATGTTACGTTATAATTAATAAAATAATATAGTAATAGCAATGATCGTAATAGTATTAATAATGATAATGATAAGAAGATGAAAATGAACAAAAAACGGAAAAAAGAATAACAAAACGTCAGCGACAAAAACATGATGATGATGATGAAAAAGAACAGTAGTAGTAGTAGTAGTAGTAGTAGTAGTATGGTAGTAGTAGTAGTAGTAGTAGTAGTAGTAGTAGTGACAGTGGTGGTAGTAGTAGTAGTAGTAGTAGAAGTAGTAGTAGTAGAAGTAGTAGTAGTAGTAGTAGTAGTAGTGACAGTGGTGGTAGTAGTAGTAGTAGTAGTAGTAGTAGTATAGTAGTAGTAGTAGTAGTAGTAGTAGTAGTAGTAGTAGTAGTTAGTAGTGACGTGGTGGTAGTAGTAGTAGGTAGTAGTAGTAGTAAGTAGTAGTAGTAGTAGTAGTAGTAGTAGTAGTAGTGTAGTGAATGGTTGTGTAGTATAAGTAGTAGTCGTAGTAGTGGTAGTAAGTAGTAGTAGTATGTAGTAGAAGTAAGTAGTAGTAGTAGTAGTGTAGTAGTGAGTGGTGTTGTGTAGTAGAGTAGGTAGTAGTAGTAGTAGGTAGTAGTGTGTATAGTGGTGTGTGGGTAGTAGTAGTGAGTGGTGTGTAGTGGTGGTAGAGTAGTAGTAGTAGTAGTAGTAGTAGTAGTAGTAGTAGTAGTAGTGTGGGTAGTAGTAGTAGTAGTTACAGCAGTTGGGAGAAAGTAATGGTGTCCACAAATCATATAGAGTAAAATATAACAAAAAGGGGAGGAGGAGGAGTGGGAGGAGGAGGGGAGGGGGAGGAGGATGAGGAGGAGGAGGAGGAGGAGGTGAGGAGGAGGTAGGAGGAGGAGGAGGGAGGGAGGGGAGGGGAGGGGGATCGGTTCCCTGTGCACTGTCATCTTCCCTCACAGGGTTTTAATTCAGATGGTGGCGGCGGGAATCTGCGGAGCCAATTATCTGACGCTCTCGTGCGGATAAAAATGTTGAAGTGGTTAGTGAGGTGGGGTTTGGTAGTGTGGTGGTGTGGTGGTGGTGGTGGTGGTGGTGGTGGTGGTGGTGGTGGTGGTGGGTCGTGGTGTGGTCGTGGTGGGTGGTGGTGGTGTGGTGGTGGTGGTGGTGGTGGTGGTGGTGGTAGTATAGTGTGGTGGTGGTGGTGGTGGTGGTGGTGGTGGGTGGTGGTGGGTGGTGGTGGTGGTGGTGTGGTGGTGGTGGTGGGTTGGTGGTGTGGTGGGTAGTAGTAGTGGTGGTGGTGGTGGTGGTGGTGGTGGTGGTGGTGGTGGTGGTGGTGGTGGTGTGGTGGTGGTGATGGTGGTAGTAGTAGTGGTGGTGGTGGTGGTGGTGGTGGTGGTGGTGATGGTGGTAGTAGTAGTGGGGGTTTGGGTGGTGGTGGTGGTGGTGGTGGGGGGTGGTGGGTAGTAAGTAGTTGTGGTGTGGTGGTGGTGGGGGTGTGGGTGGTGGTGGTGGTGGTGGTCTTCTAAGCCGTCAAAGTTACTATATAAAGAAAAATAATGATAAGAAGTAGAAATCCCTCATTGAGCAGACGAAAGACGACCCGCTAATAAGCATTGGTTGTGTGTGTGTGGGAGGGGGGGTGAAGGGGGGAGGGGTGGGTTGAAGGGGGGTGAAGGGGTGAGGGGTGTGGTAAGGGGGGTGAAGGGGGGTGAAGGGGTGGGTGAAGGGGGGTGAAGGGGGTAAAGGGGGGGTGAAGGGGTGGGGGGAGTGTGTACGGTGCCCCCAACACACCCAATTACTGCTGTTTCCAATCCACTAATGGCTGAAAGACGGTAGAGGAAGGGGGCAGAAAAATGTATAAAGGGACACTGACATATAGAAAGCCGAGACAGAATGAGAATTGATAGGATGAAAATTGAAAACATCAAAATTTCTCCATGTAAAGAAAAATGTGCGTAAATAGTTTAGTAAATAAGATTAAAATACAGAACAGCGGGTTTATGCCAGACGTGTAGGTCACATGGAGAACCCTGCCACTGTCGCCCCTGTATACACCCGCGCCACCTAAGCACCGGGCGGCACGTGTTTACCACGCCCTGACGCCCCGCTGCGGGAGGCTGGGCGCGCCACGACCCGGTTAGCGGCCCTGCGCCCTCATGCTCACACGCCTCGTCCAGCCTCCCTCATCCGGCAATCAAGCCAATCCTGAATCACAAACGGGTTTTCCAGCACGGAAATACATCCAATATTTCCCAACACCCGCGTGCAAACACTGCCGGAAATCGGGGACGGCCCGCGGCGACATCGCCTCGTTGTTGGCCAAACGAAACGCTCGGAGAATTCTCACGAATTATTTTCCGTGAAATTTCCGGGTGTAGGCATTGAAAATTCCCACGATGAAATATCGTCCGTATGTTTCCAAAGCAGATATTCAACTTTTAGAGAAGTGTCGCTGCGGCTCTGAGAGTTGAACAAATGCATTGGTCATGACAGGCACTGCCATTTCGTCTCATGACAATTATGGAAACTCTATTGCCTTCTATGGCTTCACACCAACATTAAAAGAAAATGTTCTCAACATTCAGGTTCGGAGCAGCAAGCAAACATCCCGCCACTCAAATGTCACCTCAACATGCCATCCAAGTGTCCACTCTCGGCGGTGAGTGTCACACTGTCGCCCGCAGCCTCAGGGCGAGGCGGGGGCCACTGTGTGACGGTGCACAGATGTGTACCTTGGTGGGCTAGTTGCCGCTCGGACGCCCATCTTATTCCAGGATTACATTAGCTCTTTCTTCCATTCCATTGTTCTGTCCTCGCCTTACCAGACAGCTGCTTAACCCTGTCATAAATACCGTCATGCCCACTATTGAGAGTGATTCACACTTTACCTCACTTTCAAATAAGAAAAAATGTCATTACCAATCATCATAACCTCCATCAGAGCGTGTCCGTCAGCCTTGTGATGAGCAGGACGAGTAAATACAACTAACTATTTGATGTCCATAATGAATTCAAGCTGTCACCGCCACACTGCAGGATTCTGAAATATTCATTGCTCCTCACTGAAAATGCCATGCGTACTGTCCAGCACATCCACAATGGAATGTGAATGATGGAAAGTGGAATAACGTTTATATATGATTTGCAAACCTTTGACATGATGCAATGAGGACAGGCAGACACGAGAAAGCAACACCTGAGACGTAAATGCCGAATAGACAAATATTCCTAAGTGACGATACGTTGACCAAAATCAAAAGACCACTTCCCTATATAAAAACCCAACAAATCGATACCATCATTTAAACAGAGTAATCAGACAAACGCTTGCAGCAGTTTCCACATAAGAACATAATGAACATAAGAAAATAAGGAAGCTACAAGAGGCCGAGACATAAACAAAACACAAACTCATCTAGGCACAAATCAAGCTTCCTTAGAGGCTTAGATTGATCAAAAGTGCAGACAACAAGGCCCTGATTTACATATCAATTAACGGCTTTCGTTGACCTAGTTTCCAAAAAATTAGGATTACTTTGGCAGTGATCAGTGGCGCCTCATTTTGCTCGGAGGCGCCTCTGTGCGGATACCCCCACACCCCCGACCTCCAGGGCCTCGCAACCTAGTCCCTGACAGAAAACAAACGAGCAGCGATAGGAGGCAGCGCTTCCTTCCCATGCTTCTGGTGTCTCGTGGGAAGAGGAGAGGAAAGGAAGCAAGAAAAAGCACCTAACACTTGCAAGCTAGTCTCATGGCATTCCCTCTCTCCCACTATATCTCCCTTCACCTCCCCTATCCACTATCTC
>JACEEZ010001576.1:1320000-1347500 GCA_016584305.1 Chionoecetes opilio | reverse complement strand
CGTGTACCACCATCACCACTACTTTCACCACCACCACCACCACTACCACTACCATCACCACCACCATCACCACTACCACTACCATCACCACCACCATCACCACTAATCTCACCACCATCAACACCACCACCACCACCACCACCACCACCCACCACCACTACCACCACCACCACCATCACCAGCTATCTCGAATATACACATTCTTGAACTAACTCTCTCTCTCTCTCTCTCTCTCTCTCTCTCTCCTTCCTCTCTCTCTCCTCTCTCTCTCTCTCTCTCTCTCCTCTCTCTCTCTCTCTCTCTCTCTCTCTCTCTCTCCTCTCTCTCTCTCTCTCTACATGTTGCACCTATCTGCCATATTTTTTTTGTTATTGCGAAAAACGTAATTTTCAAAAAAAAATCAAGGTATAACCCCTTGCAAAATTTCGAGAAAAAAATCGAAAAATAGATTTGCTTGAAAATTTGTTCCTATCACCTTTCGGGCATGCTGAACACGAATCTGGAGTCAGTTTTCAGTTACAATGATTAGAAGTCCCTATTTCAGCCAATTCACAATGGCATGATACTTCCAGATATTCCTTAAAAACCACAAATTTTGCAAAACTTACTACAACAGATAAAAAAATGATAGGAATTGCAATATTAATCATTACTTCAATACAATGATCAGTATTATCATGTCATTATTATTAGTAGTAGCAGTAATCCCTATTTCAGCATCGCATGAGATTATCAAAGCACTTATAAAAACATCGGAATATTATAGCAATCCTGTGGGACTTTCAATGCCCTCCCATGACTCTAATAGGATGTATGAAGGACTCTGAAGGATTGTATACACCGCAAAAAGGATACTAAAAAAAAAAAACATCCCCTCCTTTCTTCTTCCTCGTCTCTCCTTCTTCCTCCTCCCCCTCCCTTCCTTTCCTCCTTCCTCTCCCTCACTTTCCTCTTCCTCCTCCTCCTCCTCCTCCTCCTCCTCCTCCTCCTCCTCCTCCTCCTCCTCCTCCTCCTCCTCCTCCTCCATAACAAGTATTTCGCTCACTCTTCTACCCTTCAGTTTTTTGCACCATATACACATTCTTGAATCTTTTTTCTCTCTCTCTCTCTCTCTCTCTCTCTCTCTCTCTCTCTCTCTCTCTCTCTCTCTCTCTCTCTCTCTCTCTCTCTCTCTCTCTCTCTCTCTCTCTCTCTCTCTCATGGATAATAATGGAAGAAAATAATTAAGTCACAGTGGAATATACGCATGAAGGGGTGACGCTCTCTCTCTCTCTCTCTCCTCTCTCTCTCTCTCTCTCCTCTCCTCTCTCTCTCTCTCCTCCTCTCTCTTCTCTCTCTCTCTCTCTCTCTCTCTCTCTCCTTTTTTATTCTTTTGTGGGTTAATTTTACGGCTTTTCTCGTGTTTTTACTTTCCCTGTGAGGATAATTTTTTCTTCCATTTTATTCTGAAGTTTCTTTGATATTTTTTTCTAGAGTTCCGATGAGTTTTCTGGTTTTTCTTCTTTCCCTTTTGACTCCATTTTGGGGGGATAGTTCTTACCGCTGGTATATGTTTATACACGACTTTCACTGGTATCCTCCTCCTCCTCCTCCTCCTCCTCCTCCTCCTCCTCCTCCTTCTCCTCCTGCTGCTGCCTGCTCCTCCTCCTCCTCCTCCTCCTACTCCTGCTGCTGCTCCTCCTCCTCCTCCTCCTCCTCCTCCTCCTCCTCCTCCTCCTCCTCCTCCTCCTCCTCCTCCTCCTCGGATGCCTCCAGGAAGGAAAATGCTGTTTGTGGGGCACCTGATGCGGACGAATTTCACTCCACGGTTTCCTCTGTCCCTTATCACTTCCATTACCTCTCCTCCTCCTCCTCCTCCTCCTCCTCCTCCTCCTCCTCCTCCTCCTCCTCCTCCTCCTCCCCTTCCTCCTCCTCCTATTTGTTCTTTATTCTCAATTCTTGTTCTTCATTCTTAATTTTTCTACTTCTGTCCCTTTTTGTTGTCATTCTATTCATTCTCGTTTCTTTGTTATAGTCACTCGTGTTTCATCTAATTGTGCTTCATCAGTTATCAGTGGTCGGAATTAATCAGCATAATTATCGTCATAATCAATATTTTTTTTTCTCTCTCTCTCTCTCTCACACACAAATTCCACACTTTTTTTTAATTCCTCGATATTTTAATCGCTTATTTTTCTTCCCTATTTCTCCTCTATCTCCTCTTTCGTCTCCTCTACCTTTCCTTCTTTACTTCAGCATCATCATCTTTATTTCCTCCTCCTCCTCCTCCTCCTCCTCCTCCTCCTCCTTCCTCCTCCTCTTCCTCTTCCTCTTCCTCTTTCTCTTCCTTTTCCGCCTCCTCCTCCTCTTCCTCCCCCCCTCTCCCCCCCCCCCTCCCCTCCTCCTCTCTCCTCCTCCTCCTCCTTCTCTCCTCCTCCTCCTCCTCCTCCTCCTCCTCCTCCTCTCCTCCTCCTCCCTCCTCTCCTCCTCCCCTCCTCCTCCCTCCTTCCTCTTCCCTCCTCCTCCTCCTCCTCCTCCTCCTCTCCTCCCTTTCCTCCTTCCTCCTCTTCCTCTTCTCCTCCTCCTCCTCCTCCTCCTCCTCCTCCTCCTCCTCCTCTCCCTCCTCTCTCCTCCTTCTCCTCTTCCTCCTCCTCTCCTCCCTCCTCCTCCTCCTCCTCCCACTCCTCCTCCTCCTCCTCCTCCTCCTCCTCCTCCTCCTCCTTCCTCCCTCCTCCTCCTCCTCCTCCTCTCCTCCTCCTCCTCCTCCTCCTCCTCCTCTCCTCCTCTCCTCCTTCTTTAATAAAACTGATCCCAGGAAGTACGGCACCTGCTTTCCTCCATCTGCCACCTCAACGGGAGGAAAAATATTTCCTTGGAGACAAAACCTCTTGGGAGGCAGAAGGAGGCGAGGCTGTGTTCTGCGATGAGAAGGAGGGCAATGGGAGGTTATGGAGGGGAGAGAGAGAGAGAGAGAGAGAGAGAGAGAGAGAGAGAGAGAGAGAGAGAGAGAGAGAGAGAGAGAGAGAGAGAGAGAGAGAGAGAGAGGAGTGTGAGAGAGAGAGAGGGGGGCTTAAGTAAGTTTGGAGGAGGAAGAGGAAGTGAGGGGAAGAAGGGAGGTAAAGAGAGACAGAGAGAGAGAGAGAGAGAGAGAGAGAGAGAGAAGAGAGAGAGAGAGAGGGAGAGAGAGAGAAAAAAAAAAAAGGCTTATTTCGATGTATTGATGAAGGAGAAAAAATATTAAGGTGATCGATACCTCTATAATCTATCTTTCTAATTTCCCTTTCTTTCTATAATTTCCGGTCTCTCTCTCTCTCTCTCTCTCTCTCTCTCTCTCTCTCTCTCTCTCTCTCTCTCTCTCTCTCTCTCTCTCTCTCTCTCTCTCTCTCTCTCTCTCTCTCTCTCTCTCTCTCTCTCTCTCTCTCTCTCTCTCTCTCTCTCTCTGTCTCTCGCCGCACATAAATCACCACAAGTTAGTCAGGCGCGAGGGCGGGCTAAGAAGGCCAGAAAGGTTGAACAGCGACACATAACTCATTCGACGGAGACAAGAAAAGCAAAATATGAGACAGTAACAACACTTTTACCACACTTTTACTGACACGAACGAGACAGTAACACACGGGGACGCAACACAGAGGCATTATTAACCCTCCAACAACCCGTGCAACACCCGTCAACACTGCAACACCCGTGAAGCTAAAGGATGTCTTGCATAACCTGAACGCATCTAGTTTACAACACGTTTCAAACAGGACCGAATGACTGTGTTGCTGAGACGTTAAAAGGCAAAAGAACTCAAATATATGTTGTTGCAGCCTCAAAGCATCGAATCATTATGTTGCTGAGACGCTAAAAAGCAAAATAACTCAAATTAATGTTGTTTCAGCTTGTATACCGAATAATAATGTTTCTGAGACGCTTAAAGGCAATCATTAACAAAAATCTACGTTACCTCGGACTCAAACAGCACCGAATAATTATGTTTCTGAGACGCTTAAAGGCAAATCATTAACAAAAATCTACGTTACCTCGGACTCAAACAGCACCGAATAATTATGTTTCTGAGACGCTTAAAGGCAAATCATTAACAAAAATCTACGTTACCTCAGGCTAAAAGTTGTGTCAAAGCTCATTATCAAAACAGAGCCCATGTGAGAGAGCTAAAGGTACGTGTTACACAAACTAATGAGCTTGTGAGTGTGAGCTTTATTTTTCTGGTGTACGGAGAATCAGGAGTCTGCTACTACTACCTGGTACATGTGAACAAGTGAAAATTATCATTATTCATTAGATTATTCATCTTTGAGTCTGTATATCTCCAAAAGGACATGAGTACAGGTGAAAATTATTATAATTAATTAAATTATTCATCTTTTAGTTTGTTTATCTCCAAAGGGAACATGAGAACAAGTGGAAATTATCATTATTCACTAAATGATTCATCTTTTAGTTTGTTTATCTCCAAAAAGAACATGAGAACTGGTGGAAATGATCATTATTCACTAAATTATTCATCTTTTAGTCTGTTTATCTCCAAAGGGAACATGAGAACTGGTGGAAATTATCATTATTCACTAAATTATTCATCTTTTAGTCTCTGTTTATCTCCAAAGGGAACATGAGAACTGGTGGAAATGATCATTATTCATTAAATTATTCATCTTTTAGTTTGTTTATCTCCAAAGGAAACATGAGAACTGGTGGAAATTATCATTATTTACTAAATTATTCATCTTTTAGTTTGTTTATCTCCAAAGGGAACATGAGAACTGGTGGAAATTATCATTATTCACTAAATTATTCAACTTTTGAGTCTTTATGTCCAAAAAAAACATGAGTACACGTGAAAATAATCAGTATTCAATAAATAATTCAGCTTTAAGTCTCTGTTTACTAGTTTACTGTTTACTTACTAGTCTCTGTTTCTCTGTTTAGTCTCTGGTCAACTTTTAGTCTCCTAGTTTATCTCCAAAAGGAACATGAGAGCAGGTGAATATTATCAGTATTCATTAAATAAATAATAATAATAATATACAATAATTCAACATAAAGTCTCTTGTTCTGGCATCTGTTGTACCCTGGAATTCAGTACATTTCCCTCTCAGGCCAAAAGTTCTCAGACTCTGGACTCGTTCCCTCCAGCCCTTTAAACTCATGGTATTCTCTCTCTCTCTCTCTCTCTCTCTCTCTCTCTCTCTCTCTCTCTCTCTCTCTCTCTCTCTCTCTCTCTCTCTCTCTCTCTCTCTCTCTCTCTCTCTCTCTCTCTGTCTTGCCTCCAGCCCTTCCCTTCCACTTTTCCTCCACTCCTTCTCTTCCCCTTCCTTTCCTCCACTCCTCCCCTTCCCCTTCCTTTCCTCCACTCCTTCCCTTCCCCTTCCCTTCCTCCACTCCTTCCCTTCCACTTCCCTTCCTCCACTCCTCCCCTTCCACTTCTTTTCCTCCACTCCTCCCCTTCCACTCCCTTTCCTCCACTCCTTCCCTTCCCCTTCCCTTCCTCCACTCCTCCCCTTCCACTCCCTTTCCTCCACTAATTCCCTTACCCTTCCTTTCCTCCACCCCTTCTCTTCCACTTCCCTTCCTCCACTCCTTCCCTTCCCCTTCCCTTCCTCCACTCCTTCCCTTCCACTTCTCTTCCTCCACTCCTCCCCTTCCACTCCCTTTCCTCCACTCCTCCCCTTCCACTTCCCTTCCTCCACTCCTCCCCTTCCACTCCCTTTCCTCCACTAATTCCCTTACTCTTCCTTTCCTCCACCCCTTCTCTTCCACTTCCCTTCCTCCACTCCTCCCCTTCCACTTACCTTCCTCCACTCCTCCCCTTCCACTTCCCTTCCTCCACTCCTCCCCTTCCACTTCTTTTCCTCCACTCCTTCCCTTCCACCTTCTTTCCTCCACTCCTCCCTTCCACCTCCTTTCCTCTACTCTTTCCCATATACTTTCTTTCCTCCACTCCTTCCCTTCCATACCTTTCCTCCACTCCTCTCCTTTGGCCACATATGTTAAACTAAAAAGTAAAACAAGAGGCAAAGAGGCCATGAAGTCTTTTAACGAGGTGACGAAAATTATCTTGAACGTTGCGCATAAGTTCATGAACGAATGGTGAGACATGACACGCGAGGCAATGCAAGGAGGGAGGGAAAGGATGCAAGGAGAGAAAGGGAAGGATGCAAGGAGAGAAAGGGAAGGATGCAAGCAGGGAAAGGAAAGAAAAGGATGAAAGGAAAGGTCAAGAAAGAGGAAAAAATGTGCTTCGGGAAATGAGTGAGGACAATAAAGAGGAAGGTCAGTTTAGAAAGTTTCCCAATTTATCATGAAAGGAGTGAAATTCTTCTAAAATTAGAGGGAGAGAGAGAGAGAGAGAGAGAGAGAGAGAGAGAGAGAGAGAGAGAGAGAGAGAGAGAGAGAGAGAGAGAGAGAGAGAGAGAGAGAGAGAGAGAGAGAGAGAGAGAGAGAGAGAGAGAGAGAGAGAGAGAGAGAGAGAGAGAGAGAGAGAGAGAGAGAGAGAGAGAGAGAGAGAGAGAGAGAAGAGAGACTGGTGGCGAAGAGTGAAAAGAAAAAAATGATAAAGAAGAAGAAAGACATAGTGAGGTACAGACATACAGACGCAGACAGACAGACAAACAGACATACAAACATACTTAAATAAACAACAAACTAAGCTATACACAGAAAGCTGCAAGAGGACAGAGAGAGAGAGAGAGAGAGAGAGAGAGAGAGAGAGAGAGAGAGAGAGAGAGAGAGAGAGAGAGAGAGAGAGAGAGAGAGAGAGAGAGAGAGAGAGAGAGAGAGAGAGAGAGAAAGAGAGAAAGAAAGAAAGAGAGAGACACACACACACAAAACAACACATAAAAGTACACACAAAACAAAAGATAAAATTAAGAAAAACCTGAAAATCTATGCAAATTTGAACCATAAAGATGATTCTCCTGAAAAAATATAGACGATTGAGGGAGAGAAGAGACTAAATGACGGGACTCAACTGTAAATGTTCCTCGATTGTCTCCCTGAGTCATTATTGTATTCATTTTCTAACCTATATGAGAGAGAGAGAGAGAGAGAGAGAGAGAGAGAGAGAGAGAGGAGAGAGAGGAGAGAGAGAGAGAGAGAGAGAGAGAGAGAGAGAGAGAGAGAGAGAGAGAGAGAGAGAGATAAGATACTTTGATCCTATCTAGACACTTTGCCAGTACCAACCACTAGGTTATTGACTATACAAAGCGCCACCACGCCAGGACGAACTTGGTGGACTCGAACCGCTGACCGAATGCGCAGAGAGAGAGAGAGAGAGAGAGAGAGAGAGAGAGAGAGAGAGAGAGAGAGAGAGAGAGAGAGAGAGAGAGAGAGAGAGAGAGAGAGAGAGAGAGAGAGAAAGATGATTGTTTTGAGGATACAGATACACACGAAAAGAAGAACCATAGGAGACAAGGAAGAGAAGAAAGAGAAATAAAGAGAGAAAAGAAGAAGAAGGAAAAGTTCATCAAGAAATAAGCGATGGCACCACAAGCACGCAAAGAATTGAGATTTTTTTTTCGATATCTAGGAAGACATTTAAACAATTCACATTACTTTTTTTTTCACTCAATTTCGCCTTCCTTCCTTCCTCACCTTTCGTCCTCCTCATGCATAACGCTGCCCTCATACTTCCTCATATTCAGGTCCCAGCAGATATTTCTTCCCAAACCCTGTATGAAGTATGCATCTAAACTCCACGTCTCATATCTAGCCATTCCTTTTTACGACTTACTCTGTACACCTAATCTCCACATTCTGCACGATCGACCCCTCTGGCACCTCACGCTAGTAGGTATCATAAGTTGTAGTAGTAGGTATAAGTAGTAGTAGTTGTAGTAGTAGGTATAAGTAGTAGTAGTAGTAGTAGTAGGTATAAGTAGTTGTAGTAGTAGTAGTAGGTAAAAGTAGTTGTAGTTGTAGTAGTAGGTAAAAGTAGTTGTAGTTGTAGGTATAAGTTGTAGTAGTTGTAGTAGTAGGTATAGGTAGTTGTAGTTGTAGTAGTAGGTAAAAGTAGTAGTAGTTGTAGTAGTAGGTATAAGTAGTTGTAGTTGTAGTAGTAGGTAAAAGTAGTAGTAGTTGTAGTAGTAGGTATAAGTAGTTGTAGTTGTAGTAGTAGGTATAAGTAGTTGTAGTTGTAGTAGTAGGTAAAAGTAGTAGTAGTTGTAGTAGTAGGTATAAGTAGTTGTAGTTGTAGTAGTAGGTAAAAGTAGTAGTAGTTGTAGTAGTAGGTATAAGTAGTAGTAGTTGTAGTAGTAGGTATAAGTAGTTGTAGTTGTAGTAGTAGGTATAAGTAGTAGTAGTTGTAGTAGTAGGTATAAGTAGTTGTAGTTGTAGTAGTAGGTATAAGTAGTAGTAGTTGTAGTAGTAGGTATAAGTAGTTGTAGTTGTAGTAGTAGGTATAAGTAGTTGTAGTTGTAGTAGTAGGTAAAAGTAGTAGTAGTTGTAGTAGTAGGTATAAGTAGTAGTAGTTGTAGTAGTAGGTATAAGTAGTTGTAGTTGTAGTAGTAGGTAAAAGTAGTAGTAGTTGTAGTAGTAGGTATAAGTAGTAGTAGTTGTAGTAGTAGGTATAAGTAGTTGTAGTTGTAGTAGTAGGTATAAGTAGTAGTAGTTGTAGTAGTAGGTATAAGTAGTTGTAGTTGTAGTAGTAGGTAAAAGTAGTAGTAGTTGTAGTAGTAGGTATAAGTAGTTGTAGTTGTAGTAGTAGGTAAAAGTAGTAGTAGTTGTAGTAGTAGGTATAAGTAGTTGTAGTTGTAGTAGTAGGTAAAAATAGTTGTAGTTGTAGGTATAAGTAGTTGTAGTTGTAGGTATAAGCTGTAGTAGTTGTAGTAGTAGGTATAAATAGTTGTAGTTTTAGTAGTAGGTAAAAGTAGTTGTAGTTGTAGTAGTAGGTATAAGTAGTTGTAGTTGTAGTAGTAGGTAAAAGTAGTTGTAGTTGTAGTAGTAGGTAAAAATAGTTGTAGTTGTAGGTATAAGTAGTTGTAGTTGTAGGTATAAGCTGTAGTAGTTGTAGTAGTAGGTATAAATAGTTGTAGTTTTAGTAGTAGGTAAAAGTAGTTGTAGTTGTAGTAGTAGGTATAAGTAGTTGTAGTTGTAGTAGTAGGTATAAGTAGTTGTAGTTGTAGGTATAAGCTGTAGTAGTTGTAGTAGTAGGTATAAATAGTTGTAGTTGTAGTAGTAGGTATAAGTAGTTGTAGTAGTAGGTATAAGTAGTTGTAGTTGTAGTTGTAGGTATAAGTAGTTGTAGTTGTAGGTATAAGCTGTAGTAGTTGTAGTAGTAGGTATAAATAGTTGTAGTTGTAGTAGTAGGTAAAAGTAGTTGTAGTTGTAGTAGTAGGTATAAGTAGTTGTAGTTGTAGTAGTAGGTATAAGTAGTTGTAGTAGTAGGTATAAGTAGCTGTAGTTGTAGTAGTAGGTATAAGTAGTTGTAGTAGTAGGTAAAAGTAGTAGTAGTTGTAGTAGTAGGTATAAGTAGTTGTAGTAGTAGGTAAAAGTAGTTGTAGTAGTAGGTATAAGTAGTTGTAGTTGTAGTAGTAGGTATAAGTAGTTGTAGTAGTAGGTAAAAGTAGTTGTAGTAGTAGGTAAAAGTAGTAGTAGTTGTAGTAGTAGGTATAAGTAGTTGTAGTTGTAGTAGTAGGTATAAGTAGTTGTAGTAGTAGGTATAAGTAGTTGTAGTAGTAGGTAAAAGTAGTTGTAGTTGTAGTAGTAGGTATAAGTAGTTGTAGTAGTAGGTATAAATATTTGTAGTTGTAGTAGTAGGTATAAGTAGTTGTAGTAGTAGGTAAAAGTAGTAGTAGTTGTAGTAGTAGGTATAAGTAGTTGTAGTAGTAGGTAAAAGTAGTAGTAGTTGTAGTTGTAGTAGTAGGTATAAGTAGTTGTAGTAGTAGGTAAAAGTAGTAGTAGTTGTAGTTGTAGGTATAAGTTATAGTTGGCGTGGCGTCCTTATAACAAAGCCTATCAATATATCTCTCTATAGTTGTATAAATCTGTTTATTTGTAGAGATTTGCTTGTGCTAAGTCAAACCGGTACTTCTTTTTCTCAGTTTGTACACATTTAAATTCTCAGTACAATAATGAACTTAGATTTATTACAACCAGATATGTAGTGAACCAGCCAGTGAGTGTCGGCGGAGCTTGTGAGATGAGCGTCTGGTTAATGCCGGATAAAAATCTTGCCTTGAAGAATACCGAATTAGTGACGATATGAATTATACAACTAATGAACCTGTGAATACTCCCGCTTTTTAACTCCGCTGATTAAATGAATACTCGTTTAATGCCACGGGAATGAGTCTTTGAAAGGAGCATTATCGAACTTATTAACTAAAGGATGGTCTAGAAGAAGAAGCCATACAGTATATACTATTCTGTGAGGCAGGAACTTGTGACAGATAAAAGTTTTGCCTACTTGTGAAATGTTCTTTGGATTCACCTAAAGTCTCGAACCACCACAGACACACACACACACACACACACACACACACACACACACACACACACACACACACACACACACACACACACACACAGTCACACACACACACACAAACAAAGGGTGCGTATGACAGACCTGACAGTACGTACAGTAAAAGAAAAAAAAAAGAATGCCGCTACTTAAAACTGTCACCCCCCACCGTGAGCGTAATTACCGCCCGCACACCCTCCTCGTCCCCCTCGCCACACCCGACCACACCCGACCATACCCGACCACACCTAACCACACCCGACCATACCCGACCATACCCGACCACACCCGACCACACCCGACCATACCCGACCATACCCGACCACACCCGACCATACCCGACCACACCCGACCACACCCAACCATACCCGACCACACCCGACCACACCCGACCCCACCCGACCATACCCGACCACACCCGACCACACCCGACCACACCCAACCACACCCGACCACACCCGACCACACCCGACCATACCCGACCATGCCCGACCATACCCGACCACACCCAACCACATCCGACTACACCCGACCATACCCGACCATACCCAACCACACCCGACCACACCCGACCATACCCGACCACACCCGACCATACCCGACCATACCCGACCACACCCGACCATACCCGACCATACCCGACCACACCCGACCACACCCGACCATACCCGACCATACCCGACCATACCCGACCACACCCGACCACACCCGACCAAGCCCCGATACTCCTCAGACAGCTCGGTAACCCTACAGTCTTTTTATTGTTGCTATCGTTATTGCTATTTTTTTTATCAGTATTACTATTAACATTATTGTCATTATCATCGTCGTGACTATTTATTAGCATTACCATTACGTATCATTATTCTTATCATTATCATTATTGACACGACGATGAAAAAGTGTTATAATCAACGCTCCTATGTTCCGTCCTTGTGCGATATTTTTGCACTCTTTTCTCCCCTCTAAGTAAGATAAAAGAGTATATCGCTCTATACAAAACAGACTGCAGAGGTTACTAAGACTCAAGACCAACCTAGTATAATTATATAACTCTGCTTGCACTCTTTTCTTTCTTCTAAGTAATGTAAAAGAATGCATCGCTCTATGTAAAACAGACTGCAGTGGCTAAGACTCAAGAACAACTCAGGACAATTATATAACTCTGCTTGCACTCTTTTCTTTCTTCTAAGTAATGTAAAAGAATGCATCGCTCTATGTAAAACAGACTGCAGTGGCCAAGACTCAAGAACAACTCAGGACAATTATATAACTCTGCTTGCACTCTTTTCTTTCTTCTAAGTAATGTAAAAGAATGCATCGCTCTATGTAAAACAGACTGCAGTGGCTAAGACTCAAGAACAACTCAGGACAATTATATAACTCTGCTTGCACTCTTTTCTTTCTTCTAAGTAATGTAAAAGAATGCATCGCTCTATGTAAAACAGACTGCAGTGGCTAAGACTTAAGAACAACCCCTTACAATGATATAAATCTGGCCACGTTTATTTTTTGCTAAACGACGCGCGTCACATATTATTTCATCCAGACACATAGTTATAAAGACGGTTTCGGCACACACAATGATTCCTGTATTTTCACCTATGGTCTTTTTTTTAACAAGGCAAAAATTCCATTCTATGTCAAGGTCTCATGCTTAGAATTATACCTGTATTTACCTGATAATATGGTGAACTATGATACAATACAACTGAAATTAGGAAGAACCGTAGTATTTCCTTCTCATGGCATCAAATATCAGTCAGTAAGCAGCAAGGGGTCAGGATTTTTCGCCTCGTTGAAAAAAACAGAGTATAGACACTGTTCCAACGCAAGGTGAGGCAAGAAGCACCACGCTGGACCGTGGTTCACCATGTTAAAGGGACTGTGGGTCGTGCTTCACCATGTTAAAAGGACTGTGGGTTGTGCTTCACCATGTTAAAGGGACTGTGGGTCGTGTCTCACCATGTTAAAGGGACTGTGGGTCGTGCTTCACCATGTTAAAGGGACTGTGGGTCGTGTCTCACCATGTTAAAGGGACTGCGGGTCGTGCTTCACCATGTTAAAAGGACTGTGGGTCGTGTCTCACCATGTTAAAGGGACTGTGGGTCGTGTCTCACCATGTTAAAGGGACTGTGGGTCGTGCTTCACCATGTTAAAGGGACTGTGGGTCGTGCTTCACCATGTTAAAGGGACTGTGGGTCGTGCCTCACCATGTTAAAGGGACTGTGGGTCGTGCTTCACCATGTTAAAGGGACTGTGGGTCGTGCCTCACCATGTTAAAGGGACTGTGGGTCGTGCTTCACCATATTAAAGGGACTGTGGGTCGTGCTTCACCATGTTAAAGGGACTGTGGGTCGTGCTTCACCATGTTAAAGGGACTGTGGGTCGTGCTTCACCATGTTAAAGGGACTGTCGGCCACGCTCCCCTAAACCCATGGGAGTTTGTCAAGTGTTACGCGGCTCTCAATTCCCATCGCGCTTACTACACACTTTTTGAGCGGCTTTCTAGTCCATCCATACAGCAACATAATTCCTACGGCTTAACGGTCCTTCCCTCAAAGAGAATAACACATTAAAATTGTAGGTGTTATAAGCTGACAAACAATCAACCTTTTTCAATATCAACATACCCCTCTTTCTCTACAGCCCACCCACATCTGCCTACAAGAAAAGCTACCCATCCACACAACGCGTTCTCTCTCCTCCATTGATTAAAATTGTTTAGGTGTTATAAGCCAACGAACAGACTATACTCTTTCCCTCCACCCACATCTGCCTATAAGAAAAGTTACCCACCCACACAACACCTTCTCCTCCAATGAAAAAAAAAAGTTGAGGCCATAATTCCGTAACACATTACACAGTAAAATCGGTGGGTATTATAAGCCGACAAACATATTCTTTCCCTACAGCCTACCCACACCTGCCTACAAGAAAAGCTACCCACCCACACAACGCCTTCTCCTCTAATGAAGAAAAAAGTTGAGGCCATTATTCCGCCGAGCTGTTGACAGATGGCGCCTCACCAGACAATCCCGAGCCCAGTCACTCCGCCAGCTGGTGCTAATGACGCCTTCTTCCAAAGTCACAAAGTGGGTTAGTGCATTAAGGCATCCAACTGTCAGGTGATTTAGTGGGAAATGAACTGTTGCTTCCGAAGTCTGAGTCTAACGGCGGGCTCTCGGGACCATTGGGGGGCCTTGCGCATCACTGAGCAGCCGGTAACTCTGTGTGTAGCGAGAGGCGGCCGCTCAACCGTGATGGGAGTGGTGGTTGTGGTGGTGGTGGTGGTGGTAGCTGTAGGGGTGGTGGTGACTGCAGTGGTGGTGATGCTGGTGGTAGTGGTGATGGTGGTTACAGTGGTGGTAGTGGTGGTAGCTGTAATGGTGGTGGTGACTGCTGTGGTGGTGGTGATGGTGGTTACAGTGGTGGTGGTAGTGGTGGCTGTAGTGGTGGTGGTGACTGCAGTGGTGGTGGTGATGGTGGTTACAGTGGTGGTGGTAGTGGTGGCTGTAGTGGTGGTGGTGGTAGCTGTAGTGGTGGTGGTGACTGCAGTGGTGGTGATGATGGTGGTTACAGTGGTGGTGGTAGCTGTAGTGATGGTGGTTACAGTGGTGGTAGTGGTAGTGGTGGCTGTAGTGGTGGTGGTGGTGGTGGTGGAGGCTGCAGTGGTGGTAGTTTTGATTCTGTTGTTCTTGCTGTTGTTATTGTTATTTGCTGTTTTCCCACCCATAATGCATTGCGTGTCCAACGGTGCAGTGGGTGGGCCGAAACATGAAGCTTCACACAGACTACACAAAGGTCTATATAGTATGCATCTATACTATTGACCTTAGACTACACTGGACTACACTTGGACTACAATATTGGCCTTGGACTACACTGGACTACACTTAGACTAAAATATTGGCCTTAGACTACACTGGACTACACTTGGACTACAATATTGGCCTTGGACTACACTGGACTACACTTAGACTAAAATATTGGCCTTGGACTACACTGGACTACACTTAGACTACAATATTGGCCTTGGACTACACTGGACTACACTTGGACTACAATATTGGCCTTGGACTACACTGGACTACACTTAGACTAAAATATTGGCCTTGGACTACACTGGACTACACTTAGACTAAAATATTGGCCTTGGACTACACTGAACTACACTTAGACTAAAATATTGGCCTTGGACTACACTGAACTACACTTAGACTAAAATATTGGCCTTGGACTACACTGGACTACACTTAGACTAAAATATTGGCCTTGGACTACACTGGACTACACTTAGACTAAAATATTGGCCTTGGACTACACTGGACTACACTTAGACTAAAAGATTGGCCTTGGACTACACTGAACTACACTTGGACTACTCTATTGACCTTGGACTACACTGTTTCCCAACCCTTCTCCCCCCACGCCAACACTGTATCAAGTTGGCAATATTTTCCCTCACTTGTCCACGCCACGACAGGGTCAGGACGGAAAGGCCAGGGTTGGGAGGAGCGGGGGAGGCAGAGGCATATAGTTTACTGACTGAAGAAAAGTTAAACGAGTGAATAGACTCCTCGAGGCAAAGGTACGTGGGAGGATTATGCTGTGCCGTTCAAAAAATGATGAAAATTCTAGAGGAAACAAATAAAAAAAGGAAAAAAACCTCATCGTCAAATATCAACCTTTTCCAAATTTTCTTCTTTAAGTCTCTCTCTCTCTCTCTCTCTCTCTCTCTCTCTCTCTCTCTCTCTCTCTCTCTCTCTCTCTCTCTCTCTCTCTCTCCTCTCTCTCTCTCTCTCTCTCTCTCTCTCTCTCTCCTCCTCTCCTCCTCCTCTCCTCCTCCTCCTCCTCCTCCTCCTCCTCCTCTTCCTCCTCCTCTCCAAGCTATATAAACAGTCTTAGTATCCCGGCATCGCACACCAAGAAGCAAGGTCATTGTCATTCACTACGCGCGCCGAGGTCAAGGTCAAGGTCGCCAGCTGTGTTGTGATGCAGAGAGTAGCGGCGCGCGAGGCTGAGGTCCACGGAAAGGGAGGACCCGGGTACTGATGGAGCAAATTAACTTCTCCAAAAATCTATACACAAAAGATAAAGTTATAGCAATCATCTCTCCTCTCTCTCTCTCTCTCTCTCTCTCTCTCTCTCTCTCTCTCCTCTCTCTCTCTCTCTCTCTCTCTCTCTCTCTCTCTCTCTCTCTCTCTCTCTCTCTCTCTCTCTCATTGCCCTAGGATAAAGAACTTAATTATCGAAGTTCCCCTATAACATTCCGCCGCCCTTTTGCCCAAGAAGTTTTTTTTATCAAACTTACAACGTTGAAAAAGGCCACTGCACTAACCTGAAATTGACTCCGACCCTTAGAAGTTATAATGTGTTTAAGGCCAGTGTTTTGTGTTTGTGTAAATAGAGGGCTATTAGTGGTGTGTGTGTGTGTGTGTGTGTGTGTGTGTGTGTGTGTGTGTGTGTGTGTGTGTGTGTGTGTGTGTGTGTGTGTGTGTGTGTGTGTGTGTGTGTGTGTGTTGTGTGTGTGCGTGCGTGTGTATGTGTAAATAGGGGGGTATTAGTGATGTGTGTGTGTGTGTATGTGTGTGTGTGTGTGTGTGTGTGTGTGTGTGTGTGTGTGTGTGTGTGTGTGTGTGTGTGTGTGTGTGTGTGTGTGTGTGTGTGTGTAAATAGGGGGGTATAGTGGTGGTGTGTGTGTGTGTGTGTGTGTGTGTGTGTGTGTGTGTGTGTGTGTGTGTGTGTGTGTGTGTGTGTGTGTGTGTGTGTGTGTGTGTGTGTGCGTGCGTGCGTGTGTATGTGTAAATAGGGGGTATTAGTGATGTGTGTGTGTGTGTGTGTGTGTGTGTGTGTGTGTGTGTGTGTGTGTGTGTGTGTGTGTGTATGTGTGTGTATTTATTTCATCATCCTCATAAAATACATCCAATCCTCTCTCTCTCTCTCCTCTCTCTCTCTCTCTCTCTCTCTCCTCTCTCTCTCTCCCTCTCTCTCTCTCTCTCTCTCTTCTCTCTCTCTCTCTCTCTCTCTCTCTCGTTCCCTTCTTCCCTCTATTGACACTACCGTGGTGTTGGGGGGAAGGGGAGGGGGGGAGGGGGAGGGGGGGGAGGGGGGAGGGGGGAGGGGGGGGGGAGGGGAGGGGGGCGTCTCTCTCATAAAGGTGAGTTATGACCGATCTTTTTCACACTTGCTAAACTTTATGTGGGCATCTACCCTCTGTTTCCCCCTCCCCCTCACCCCCACTTCCCCCATTCACCCCCCCTTCCTCACCCCTCCTTCCCCACCCTCCTTCCCCTTTCTCTATCATGCCTCCCCCTCCTTCTCCCGTCACTAACCTCTATCACCCCCCCCCCCCGTCCTCCTCCCTGGTGCCTTTTTAAGAGACTTGTTGAAGATTGTTCCTGTAGTTGTGGTTCTCTCTCTCTCTCTCTCTCTCTCTCTCTTCTCTCTCTCTCTCTCTCTCTCTCTCTCTCTCTCTCTCTCTCTCTCTCTCTCTCTCTCTCTCTCTCTCTCTCGAAGATTGTTCCTGTAGTTGTGGCTCTCTCTCTCTCTCTCTGTCTCTCTCTCTCTCTCTCTCTCTCTCTCTCTCTCTCTCTCTCTCTCTCTCTCTCTCTCCTCTCCCTCTCTCTCTCTCTCTCTTCTTCTCTTCTCTCTCTCTCTCCTCTCTCTCTCTTCGTGTTTATTTCTATACTTTCTCTTTATCATATTCCTTCTCTTATTTTCTTGTTTATCTCTCTCCTCCTCTTCCTTCTCTTTTATTCCTACTTCTATTTCTCCTTTTTTTTTTTCATCTCTTCTCCTGTTCCATCTCTTATTTTTACTACTTTTATTTCTCTTCTCCTCGACTCCCTATTCCCTTCATTTACTTATATCTCTTCCTTTTTTCTTTTGTTTATCTCTCTCCTCTTCTTCCTTCTCTTTTATTCCTACTTCTCTTTCTCTTCTCCTCGACCCCTTCTCTTATTTATTCACTTGTTTCTCTCCTACTATAGTTTCTCTTTTATCATGTTTATAGGCAGTAAGTAATGTCCTATGCGAGTAGTAAAATATATCACACTGCCCAAACAGATGATTTTATGGTCAGTAAACACGATTCCTGATACACATTTACTATTCCCATATTCCCAAATTCCCATCTTATTGTTTTTCCTCCTCCTCGTAGAACAGTAACAGTAAAAAAACCACCACTACCATTATCTCTGTGCTACATGATTCTAGTATCTTTCACTTCGATATATAATAAGTTTTTGTAGTACTCATAATTCGGAGTCCCAAAATACAAAGGAACATAAGGGATAATTTTCTACACAGTTTGAATCTATTATTTTGGAAGGAGGAAGGACAAGAAAGATAGGTGAAGGCGTTGTCTGAGCCATAAGGGTTGTGTGTGTGTGGGGGGGGGGGGTCTGTGTGTATGGTGTGTGTGTGTGTGTGTATGTGTGTGTGTGTGGGGGGGGTTTGTGGTGTATGGGGTGTGTGTGTGTTTTGTGTGGTGTGTTGTGTGTGTGTGTGGGTGTGTGTGGGGGGGGGGGTATGTGTTGTGTGTATGTGTGTGTGTGTTGTGTGTGTGTGTGTTTGGGGGGGGGGTCTGGTGTGTTGTGTGTGTGTGTGTGTGTGTGTGGGGGGGTCTGTGTGTGTGTGTGTGTGTGGTGTGTGTGTGTGTGTGTGTGGGGGGGGGGGTGTCTGTGTGTGTGTGTGTGGGGTGTGGTGGTGTGTGTGTGTGTGTGTGTGGTGTGTGTGTGTGTGTGTGTGTGTGTGTGTGTGTGTGTGTGTGTGTGTGTGTATGTGTGTGTGTGGGGGGGGGGGTCTGTGTGTATGTGTGTGTGTATGTGTGTGTATGTGTGTGTGTGTGTGTGTGTGTGTGTGTGTGTCTGTGTGTGTGTGTGTGTGTGTGTGTGTGTGTGTGTGTGTGTGTGTGTGTGTGTGGTGTGTGTGTGTGTGTGTGTGTGTGTTGTGTGTGCAAGGGTACTTTTTCGAGTTTAGGACACATTTGGGAGCCCCGTGTTGGCTTGTGTGTTGCTCCTAACGTGAGGCCACAAAACAAAACACAAAGAGTGTTGTGTTTTTACCTGCTAAAGGAGGGGAAGATTCGAACCCAGGCCCCAGGAGTGTAACGCTACCCTTTAACATTTACGCCACTGCTTCCCTGAAAACATGGAGTCGGTGTTTTGGTGTGTGTGTGTCAGAGAGAGAGCGAGAGAGGGGAGAGAGAGAGAGAGAGAGAGAGAGAGAGAGAGAGAGAGAGAGAGAGAGGAGAGAGAGAGAGAGAGAGAGAGAGAGAGAGAGAGAGAGAGAGAGAGAGAGAGAGAGAACACAATAACACATCAATAATAACCCAAGTACCACAATACACCACCACTACACCATTACCACCACCACTACTACACCATTATCACCACCACACCACAGCAACATCATAACACCACAAGGTTGCTACAAGTACGCTACCATCCCCACACTAACATCACCAACCACTCATCATCCCCCCTACACCACCACCACTACTATCACCATAATAACACCAAAACTCTACCACCACCACGACCACCAGAACACCACCGCCTCAACACCACCGCCACTTTCACAACACCTCAACACCACCATCAACACGTAACCAGCAACACCACCACCACTACAGCCATAACAACACCATCACCACTTCCACACCACCACATCAACACCATACAACAAAGCAACGGTGACTGTATGAAAGCGCCAAACCATTAATAATAATAATAACAATAATAATAATAATAATAATAATAATAATAATAATGTTAATACACTCTCCCCTTATGCTATTAGTCCTATGCACTTTAATATAATCGGAAATAGTTATGGCAGGCAAGCGGTTCTTGTTTAATACACGTCACAGACAATACCTAACTCTTCATAAGCAAGTAAGTAAAGAGGGACACACACACACACACACACACACACACACACACACACACACACACACACACACACACACACACACACACACACACACACACACACACACACACACACACACACACACACACACACACACACACACACACACACACACCCACACACACACACGGTAAGATAAATTTCTGTTGTAAAGTGATCGCGCCAGAATCTATTAACAAAAGACTTCACTACCTCTTTATACCATTACGTCGCCATTATGGGTGATGGACGGCCGCAATTATAGCAAATGGGACAACCTATTTAAAGCCAGCTAATAGAGAAAGAAGAGGGGAAGGAGGGGAAGAAGGTGGAGTAAAGATGTTAAGGTGTATAGGGGACCATTATCTTCTTTTTTTTGAGCCTTTTTTTTTTTTTTTTTTTTTTTTGCTTCTATGTTTAAAATGTAAAAGATGTCAATACAGCTAAAAAAAAAATAGGGGACCATATGAAGAGGGGAGGAGTTTGGAGGTCGATTTAGAGTGGGAGAAAAAAAATGTTGGGGTGGAAAGGGTGATAGTAAATGGTGGAATATAAGAAGATGAAGGAACTAGGGAGGAAGTGGAAGAGGAAAGAAGAATAGGACGAATTATTTCAGAGGGAGTAAGAGAGGGCGTAATAGACTATTCAAATATATGAGTAGTAGTAGTAGTAGTAGTAGTAGTAGTAGTAGTAGTAGTAGTAGTAGTAGTAGTAGTAGTTGTTGTTGTTGTTGTTGTTGTTGTTGTAGTAGTAGTAGTAGTAGTGAAAGGAGTAATAACAGTAGTAGTAGTAGTAGTAGTAGTAGTAGTAGTAGTAGTAGTAATGTAGTATAGTAGTAGTAGTAGTAGTAGTAGTAGTAGTAGTAGTAGTAGTAGTAGTAGTAGTAGTAGTAGTAGTAGTAGTAGTAGTAGTAGTAGTATCATCAGTAGTAGTAGTAGTAGTAGGAGGAGGAGGAGGAGAGGGAGTAGTACCTGGGAAAAAAACCTGGTTAATATGGATCAGTTTTCGCCGCAGTGGCAACATTGAATTCGCATCACGCCGTCACGCCCAGCCCGGTTTTACCCTGACCTCAATTCTCCTCATTAACCTCATTCCACGCATTTATCTGTTTTCCCTTCCCACCTTCCAGCTTCAAATTACCAATGGAAAAATACATCAACCTGGTAATGAGACTCTCCTCCATATTCGAATAGTATCCCCTTTATTATGCTACACAGAAGATGCGGGTGGGTGTGATGCCTGTGTGTTTGGTGTGTAGAGTGGTTTGTGAGTGGTGTGTGAGGGTGCAGGTTTGTGTGTGTTGAGGGGATGATGGTGTAGATAGATGGGTTGGGATAGAGGGAAGCTAGGTGTGAGGAGAAGATGAAGGTACATCGTAAAGTGTCGAGGGACGATAGAGAAAGAGAGACGATGTAAGGGAAGGCTTATAACGAGTAAGGAAAATGATGTGTTATTTGTAGGGTCGTTGAGTTGAGTTTGGGGATCTGTAAATGTAAATGTGGAAACTAGGTACACGATATGAAAGGGAGGGTAGGGCAGGATATTTATGTATTGTGGGAGTGACTAGAGGAATTATAATGGTGTATGGAAGTGCAATCATTAGTGAGAGAAGTGTACAGTCATTAATTAGAGTGTGTGTAGGATATGAGTGATAGGGAGAAATGTATGTAGGATTGTAAGAGATATAAAAGAGTGTAGATGATAAATGATAGGGAATATACGAGACATAGTAGGGAAACTTTACAAGAAATAGAAGAGCAGTTTACAATCATGAATTAGAGTGTCTTGTGTGGTAGGATATGAGTGCAAGGGAAAAATGTATGTAGGATGTAGGAGAGAGAAAAGAATGTAGCTACATGATAAGCGATAGGGCATCTTTTTTTTTTTTTTTTTTTTTTTTTTTTTTTTTTTTATAATCTTGGCCTATAGCGCCTGTAGGCAGTGACCTCCAAGGTAGAGTAAACCCCTTCATGCCCAGATCCTTCCTTTGCTATATGAAATCGTCTGTTATTAGCCATAAAATTACGAAAACTAACTGAATATACCAAATTAGTTAGTGGACAAGGATACTAAACATATCATATCTATAAAAGTATTGCTTATGTTCACTAAAATCGTCTAATGGTACCCAAATTACAATGGAAATTACGTTCTGGTTCTCAAGGGGTTAATAATGTGGGTGTTCTTAGGCCACTCGACGGTGCAGAAAGTGGATTTATGGTTCTCAATGGTTAGGGTTCTCGGGATCGAACTCAGGTCACGGAGTACGCTACTCGGAGACGCTAACCACTCTGCTACCAGCCTCCCCAAATATGTACGAGACATGATAGGGAAACTTAAATAGGTTTAGGTTCGAGGAGAGTGAGATATGACGGTACAGGATATAAGGAGATGGGAGAAGACCGAGGAGGCTGTTGAGTCATATATAAGAAACATATGGAAGCTTGTCTCCCTGTCTTTCAATAGAGGCCTTCCGTCTCTTCTCACACGGCCAACGAAGATCAGCTCTCGCCTTTTACGCCATAATAACGCCGGAAACCTTATTATCGCGAACAAACTACCCAATATGAGATGTTGTTCGGTCGCCACTCCTCCCAATATCCGGGCATGTGGGGAGAGGCCGAGAGAGGCGACCTTTAAAGACTGACTTGTAGGCCTATGATGTATGTACTACTCGTGTGGAACGTGTATGTGGAGTATAACGAAGGGAATAATTACGTTGTTAGGTACACGTATTGATGAATGTATGCATATAAGAAAAGTATTATAGTAAAAGTATGTGTTGTGTAAGAGAGAGTGAAGAGAAAAAAGAGAGAGAGAGAAGAAGAGAGAGAGAGAGGAGAGAGGAAGAGAGAGAGGAGAGAGAGAGAGAGAGAGAGAGAGAGGAGAGAGAGAGAGAGAGAGAGAGAGAGAGAGAGGAGGAGAGAGAGAGAGAGAGAGAGAGAGTAAATGGCATCGAAGACAGTTACAAGAGGAGCCATGAAGGAAGAGGAGGACAATCAAAAGATATTGGAAGAAGGGAAAAGATGGAGAGAGAGAGAGAGAGAGAGAGAGAGAGAGAGAGAGGAGAGAGAGAGAGAGAGAGAGAGAGAGAAAAGGAGAGAGAGAGGAGAGAGAGAGAGAGAGAGAGAGAGAGAGAGAGAGAGAGAGAGAGAGAGAGAGAGAGAGAGAGAGAGAGAGAGAGAGAGAGAGAGAGAGAGAGAGAGGAGAAAAAAAAAAAAAAAAAAGAAGAAAGAAGAAAAAAAAAAAAAATCAAATAAGGCTAAATAATAAAAAATAAAAAGGGAGAAAGAACGCAGTAAAGGAACTCAAATAAGGAAGAAAAAAAGAACATTGACACAAGAACAAATTATGAAGATATAAGAAGAGAGAAAGAGGTGGTTGTTGTGTGTGTGTTGTGTGTTGTGTGTGGGTGTGGTGTGTGTTTGTGTTGTGTTGTGTGTGGTGTGTGTGTTGTGTTGTGTGTTGTGTGTGTGTGTGTGTGTGTGTGTGTGTGTGTGTGTGTGGTGTGTGTGTGGTGTGGTGTGTGTGTGTGTTGGGGGTGGTGTGTGGTGGTGTGTGTGTGTGTGTGTGTGTGTGTGTGTGTGTATGGGGACATAAGAAAGAGTGAGGGAAATAAAGATGTATGTACAAGAGAATATAGAGGCAAGACGTGTGTGTGTGTGTGTGTGTGTGTGTGTGTGTGTGTGTGTGTGTGTGTGTGGTGTGTGTGTGTGTGTTGTGTGTGTGTGTGTGTGTGTGTGTGTGTGTGGTTGTGTGTGTGTGTGTGTGTGTGTGTGTGTGTGTGTATGGGGTACATAAGAAAGAGTGAGGGAAATAAAGATGTATGTAGAAGAGAATATAGAGGCAAGACGTGTGTGTGGTGGGGGGGGGGGTGGGGGGTTACATTGGTAAGACAAAGAAAGAATGAAGGGGGGGGAGGGAAGGAGGGAAGTATACGGGGGGGAAGAAAACAAAAGAGCGGGTCCAATCCATCCCTGTATTACGAGCCCACACACACACCACACACACCACACACACACACACACACACCACACACACACACACACACACAGCAATTCTTTCCACTCTCTGCCGTCATTGAGTTACTTCCACACTCCTCTTCTTCCTCTCTTCATCGTATTCTCTTTCATCACAACACTTTTATTTCTCCTCCCTTTCTCCTCCTCCTCCTCCTCCTCCTCCTCCTCCTCCTCCTCTCCTCCTCCTCCTCCTCCTCCTCCTCCATGGGGCTCCTATTCAACTATTTCGTCTTCTTTCCCCGCGGTACAAAGGACACACCGCGCTATATAGGGTTAACTCGTTCCCTAAGGACACGAGAAGAAGGAAAAGTCGCCGCTATGAAGACAGTTTACGAGAACAAGACTTGATATGACCTGGAAAGTGGCACATAAACACACACACACACACACACACACACACACACACACACACACATAAACCCTACCTTAGATGAAGACTATTGCCTCGTTTAGGACGCCGAATGTCACCACACAGAAATGCCAGGACAGAATACGTATTGGCAGTGACAAAAACACAAAAACACGTCGAAATAAAAAATAAATAAAAAACTTTCCAACGTGTTATTGTGTATAGTCTTTCTGGTTCTGTATGCTTCGTGTTTCTCTCTCTCTCTCTCTCTCTCTCTCTCTCTCTCTCTCTCTCTCTCTCTCTCTCTCTCTCTCTCTCTCTCTCTCTCTCTCTCTCTCTCTCTCTCTCTCTCTCTCTCTCTCTCTCTCGTCCCCCTTTGTGTTCTATTCCGTACCGTTCAGGGTTCCGCCAGCCAACCACAACACGTAACACCACACTCTCCCCTCACAACACCACAACATACGATCTCTCCCCACCATCGCCTGTGACACAACACCACACCAACACCCCCAACACAACACCACACCAACACCACCAACACAACACCACATCAACACCACACCAACACAACACCACATCAACACCACCAACACAACACCACATCAACACCACCAACACAACACCACATCAACCACCACCAACACAACACCACATCAACACCACCAACACAACACCACATCAACACCACCAACACAACACCACACCAACACCACCAACACCAAAAAAGTGACCCTCCTTTCACAAAACACCGCACCGGGCAGATGTTATGGAGCCTTATGACTTTACGAGAACGCTGATAGGGTATTGGGAGTGCTGGGAGAGGCGGTGTCATGTGTACTCCCTTATAGATGATATATATGGACGCTATTTTTTCATCCCCGAGCCACATTCCACCCCAAAAAAATAAAAAAAAACATTCCTGAAGTCGTATTTCGAACAGTGGCAAGAGGTAACCCGCTAGGAGTATAGGAGTAGGTCAATAGGTGTTGGTAGAGGAATTTAGATGTAGAAGGAGTGAGGAAATGAGGCATAAAGGTAAAGGAAACTAATGCTGAAACTAATTACGCAAAGAAAAGCGTTAAAAAGGGGAGTAGAATAGAATGTAAATAGACAATCAAGACACAATTAAGCATATTACTGAAAAATACATCCCAGAATCACCTTGCGACTCCTCCTCACTTCAACATAACGACACCAAATAATAACAGCCTTCCTCAAAGACCGAATCAGGAGATAAACACCAGGTAAGTTGTGGTAAGTTGTCGTAATAGGCGGGATACTCAGAGACATGAGGCGTGGGAGGAAGAGGAGGAGGAGGAGGAGGAGGAGGGGGAGGAGGAGGAAGGAGGAGGAGGAGGAGGAGGAGGAGGAGGAGGAGGAGGAGGAGGAGGAGGAGGAGGAGGAGGAGGAGGAGGAGGAGGCGTGGGAGGAGCAGGAGGAGAAGGCGTAGGAGGAGGACGAGTGGGAATAGGAGGAGGAGGAGGAGGAGGAGGAGGAGGAAGAGGAGGAGGAGGAGGGAGGAGGAGGAGGAGGAGGAGGAGGAGGAGGAGGAGGAGGAGGAGTGGTTGTACTGATGGGCGCCTCTCCAAAACACTCCAGTCGTGTTGCAAGGAATAAAAACTAAGCTTCCGTGAAACGCTGTAAAATAGGTTGCACTTACGGCACGCATTCTTGCTGCCGCTCCCAGGGAAATCAGGATAGCTCGCTGACATCCAGGAAAATTACAATAAACCTGCAAGCAAAAAAACACACATACACACACACACACACACGCACACACACACACACACACACACACACACACACACACACACACACACACACACACACACACACACACACACACACACACACACACACACACATATCATAACAAAACCCTTATGATACGAAAAGAGAATAGTCATTTGCTTACACGTGCGTTCTGAGTATGAAGGTTGACGTTAGGAAAAACTCAGTATTATTCGAGTAAAAAGTTTCTCCTGTGAAATTCTTTGTTCCCTCCCGCTAAGATCCCTTTAAAACTGTACTGTACCTATTGATTTACTAACATCATATTCTACCTACACTATTACTGACGCGTCTACCATCAGCTTCTTATCACTGTTATGCTCACTTTAGCAAGGCGGGCGATTTGCAATGTGTGAAATTAATCATGGCAATATTCGATAACAGGCAAAAATTAACAATTAGTATGCAAATCGTTGGGTGGGGTTAGGCATGTTAGGTTAGGGTAATTAGGTTAGGTTACGTTAGGTTCATTTACTGATACTGCCATAATGCATTACACGTAATTTTCAAATCACCCGCATTGGTAAGTGAGTATAATAGCCTCATTATTACTTACCACAACGTCACAGCCTCACTCCAAACCATTTTCGAGCAACACAAAGTTACTCTCTCGGCGCCTCCATAGATAGATAGATAGTTTATTGACCATAGCTCCATTAACTCCTTTGCTATAAAAAATTGTCTGTTTGCTATAAAAAATTGTCTGTTGTTAGCCATAAAATTACAAAAAATAACTGAATATACCAAATTAGTTAGTGGTCAAGGATACTAAACAGGTCATATCTATAAAATCTTGCCTATATTCACTAACAAATCCTCTAATGGTAGCCAAATTAAAATGGAAATTACGTTCTGGGACTCACGGGGTTAACAATCAGTAATAGGTGACTTTAGAATATGCACTAAATAGAATAACAAACTTAACAAGAATCAAAAGCAAATAACATCCATGCAAAGCTACATTCTCAATACCAATCTTCACTCCAAACAATTTTCAAACAACAAAACTCTCCTGGTGCCTCCATACAGACAGGCAGAGAGAGAGAGAGAGAGAGAGAGAGAGAGAGAGAGAGAGAGAGAGAGAGAGAGAGAGAGAGAGAGAGAGAGAGAGAGAGAGAGAGAGAGAGAGAGAGAGAGAGAGAGAGAGAGAGAGAGAGAGAGAGAGAGAGAGAGGCAGAGAGGTAGATACAGAGAGAGAGAGATAGAGACAGATAGAGAGAGATAGAGACAGAGAGAGATAGTGACACAGACAGAGAGAGATAAAGACAGAGAGAGATAGACAGAGACACAGAGAGAGAGAGAGACAGAGACACAGAGACAAAGAGAGACAGAGACAGAGAGAAAAGAGAATAAAAACATAGAGTAATATAAAAAGAGGGATTGTAGCTACATTTACAATACTCTTACTCTTCTCTTTCTATATTCTCAAGTACTCTTCTTCAATACCGTAACTCTTCCAAGGCGTGATTGAGATTGTAGAGGAATTGTAGATTGTTGTGCTTGTATTGTAGTCAAGATTGTAGAAAGCCGTAAAGCAAACAGATGTAAATAACAACTTGTAAATAATAACTTCTAATAACCTTGTAAATAATAACTTCTAATAAGCTTGTAAATAATAACTTCTAAATAATAACTTCTAATAACCTTGTAAATAATAACTTCTAATAACCTTGTAAATAATAACCTCTAATAACCTTGTAAATAATAACTTCTAATAACCTTGTAAATAATAACTTCTAATAACCTTGTAAATAATAACTTCTAATAACCTTGTAAATAATAACTTCTAATAGCCTTGTAAATAATAACTTCTAATAACCTTGTAAATAATAACTTCTAATAACCTTGTAAATAATAACTTCTAATAACCTTGTAAATAATAACTTATAATAACCTTGTAAATAATAACTTCTAATAACCTTGTAAATAATAACTTCTAATAGCCTTGTAAATAACAACTTCTAATAACCTTGTAAAT
>JACEEZ010001576.1:1307500-1315000 GCA_016584305.1 Chionoecetes opilio | reverse complement strand
AATGCACTATGAATACTTACATGCTTAAATAGTATGATTATTTTTTGCTGCGTTTGAGCTGTTTGCTATATTACTTGTTTTATTATTGCAATTTTGTGGTCAATAAATTTACTTACTTACTCACTACTATAGTCTATTCACTTAAGCCTGGATTCTTGGGAGCTGCTCGATGCCTACCCGAGTATGTAAGGACGTCGCTGATTGGTTGATGCACGCGGGCTGGGTGGTGATGGTGGTGGTATTTTGGTAGCCTCAGCCAATCAGCGACGTCCTTACATACTCAGGTAGGCATCGAGCAGCTCCCAAGAATCCAGCTTAAGTGAATAGACTATACCTCTCACGTGTCTCAAGAAATTCATCAAGGTCTTGTTTCCTTCATTAAAATCACTTCAGCTCCTTTGTTTCACCCCGTGTCCACCAGTTTGCAGGCAGGACACTTACATGAATCGCCCCGTCCTCCTACCTACCTGGGATAGTCCACCTGTTTTTCTCCTCACCACCTCTCCGTAGCTATAAATTATGACGCGGCCTTGACTTTCTCTCGGCCTGGCGTCAACATCGGAACGTGAAGTGAAAGTGGACTAACAAAGCGTAAAAGGGAGCGTGTAAATTATTCTTTTTTGGAGTCACTTTGCTACGGGATTCGGCGTACATAAGAAGAACATAAGAACATAAATGAAAAAAATGAATACAAGATGATAAGATAAGATAAGATAAGATAAAAAATAGAGGAACACAAGAACACAAGAACATAAGAACATAAGAACATAAGTAAAAAGAAGAACATAAGAACATAAGAACATAAGTAAAAAGAAGAACATAAGAACATAAGAACATAAGAACATAAGAACATAAGGAAATAAGGAAACTACAAGAGGCCACGAGATCTACACGTGGTAGTTCCTGTTACTTAACACGACCTACATCCACCTCTCATCCCTATCCATGAATTTATCTAGCCTCCTTTTATAGCTCCCTATTGACTCCGCACTGACCACCTGGCAACTAAGTCCATTCTCATAATTTGCCACCCTATTTGTGAACCATTTTTCCCTATTTCCTTTTTTACAAGTGCGTAGCAAGGGGGTAATGCGTGATAAAAGTGTACAAGGCGTCAGTAATTATGTTTCGTGACAGTGGGTGTGACGCAGCCGTGTTAGGTGTGATTAATGATGCAGTCTCCCTTCATCATCGCTCACGCTAACGTATATAGGCTGCAAAATGTCCTCACACCGAGTACCTGCAGTCATGGCCCCCGGGTAGTATATCCCGGGGGCCATGGCACAGTACAGAGCCATGTCATACAGTGAATGGTTAGGACCTCGATAAACATGGCCCAAATAGTCCCCATTCTTGCACGCACGTGAAAAGTAGTTTTTATCTTTCATTATGACAATCTACTCACCGTTCTTCAGTCTCTGTATCTATGGCAACATAATACGACATAAGGTTTACGTGAAAAACAGTCTTTCTTTTTATGATTATGACAGCCTTCTTACCATTCCTCAGTCTCTTTATCTCTGGCAACATAAATACAACATGCCATACGACCTTTGTCATCCTTAACAACGGAATCGCCTTACGTTGTCACCCTCTTTACTGCGTCATCTTCCATCCTCACACACTTTCATCACCATAAACTTGGCGTCACTTTCCTGTATCATCGTCACTTCTCGCTACCATTCCGCCCATCATCACACCCTCCAGACACCCTTACCCTCTCCTCTACCCTCTTCCCCTCTACACGGCATGTCCTCTCGGCAACACCATACATTTTCCCGCGTCCCCATCCCCGTGCTGCCTTCCTTCTTCGTTACCTCTCCTCCTCTTCTGCCCTTTCCATACCCCTGACCAGGCCGCGCGGGAACCCAAGAGTTGATATGAATAATGTATCCCTCACACCTAAGCTCACATTTTCTCCTGCACATATTCCAATATCCGGGGCCGCTGCGTTTTTTTGGCCTGCGTCTGATCTTGTTGCGCTGTGTGTGTGTGTGTGTGTGTGTGTGTGGTGTGTGTGTGTGTGGTGTGTGTTTTTGTGTGTTGTGTGTGTGTGTGGTGTGTGTGTGTGGTGTGTGTGTGTGTGTGTGTGTGTGTGTGTGTCTCCTCTACGTGCTGGTGTGTGTGTGGGGGGGGGAGTGTGTGTGGTGTGGGTGGGGGGGGGGGGGGGGGGTGAGGGGGGTTGTGTGTGTGTGTGTGTGTGTGGTCTCCTCCACGTGCTAGTGTGTGGGGGGGGTTGTGTGTGGTGTGTGGGTGTGGTGTGTGGTGGGGGGTGGGGGTGGGGGTTTGTGTGTTTCTCTCTCTCTTCTCTCTCTCTCTCTCTCTCTCTCTCTCTCTCTCTCTCTCTCTCTCTCTCTCTCTCTCTCTCTCTCTCTCTCTCTCTCTCTCTCATTTGCAATGCTGAAAGAGCTCGCATGGCAGAGAGAAGATAAAAGAAGATTACATTTCCGAGCGAGACAATGAGACGTATCAACATGAAAACCAGAAAAATAATTAATGAACTTTGAAAAATAATGACGAATTGCATAAACCACAACAAAAAAAAACCACCTTCATCTCTTAACTAGATCAATAAGACATAAAAAACATGACCTTCATCTCTAACTGTATTAATAAGACATAAAAAAACACGACCTTCATCTCTTAACTAGATCAATAAGACATAAAAAAACACGACCTTCATCTCTTAACTAGATCAATAAGACATAAAAAAACACGGCCTTCATCTCTTAACTAGATCAATAAGACATAAAAAACACGACCTTCATCTCTAACTGTATCAATAAGACATAAAAAAACACGACCTTCATCTCTAACTGTATCAATAAGACATAAAAAAACACGACCTTCATCTCTAACTGTATCAATAAGACAAAAAAACACGACCTTCATCTCTAACTGTATCAATAAGACATAAAAAAACACGACCTTCATCTCTAACTGTATCAACAAGACATAAAAAAACACTTAATATCCTCCAAACACGACGTAACAAAATAAAACCAGAAAATAAGACGGAAAATAAGAGGAATATGACGCTGATGACGGTAACTCTTGGATGCCTTCAACTCATCTCAAATTCCAGAGCGATGGCAGGCTGGAGACACTGTGTAGCTGACGGCGAACCAACGAGGAACTTCCCTAATGACCCGGATAATTAAGAGCCCACCACTGCAAGATCGACGCGTAGAGAAAGATTGTGAAGGAGGAAATGAGGAAAATAAGATAGATTGTGAGGGAAGATGCTGAAAAAAATGTACATGTTTATCTGTCTCTAATCATTGTGGTTATAAATTTCATCAATGATCTGGATAATTAAGAGCCACTGAAAGATTATCGTGTGGAAGGGAAAGATTGTGAAAGAGGAAATTCTGTAATAAATGTATATGTGTGGGAGATTTTGTATGCTTAGATAACACTGGGGAACAATTTGAAGAAAAAAAAATTGTTGAGTTAGATTTTTGAGCTTATTTAGACTAAAATTGGCATGCTGATTCCAAATCTGTAGTCAGTTTTTTTCTAGCACGTCAAGTTTTTTCTCCACAGCTTACCCTCCAGATAAGCAAAATTCCACTTGTGAGCTGTAGTAAAACTTTTTTTGTTTTGGCAATTTGTTTGGCGCAGTCCCCTATTGGGCATTCGGTCTGTCTTCGTGAAGAATATGGAGATGTAAAGAGAGTCATTGAATTATTACAATATGACAAACACAATTGGATCATCTGTGTTGACCTTAAAATGGTGTCCTTCCTTCTTGGTCAACAACGTGGATACACAAAGTATCCCTGCTTTCTCTGTATGTGGGATAGCAGAGCTCGAGAGAAGCATTGGGTTCAGACGAATTGGCCTCCGAGATCTGATCTTAAACCTGGAGATCCTAACATTGTACATGAGCCACTTGTTGACAGGAAGAAAATAATATTCCCACCTCTGCACATAAAACTAGGTCTCATGAAACAATTTGTAAAAGCATTGTCAACTGATGGCGACTGTTTGAAGTACATCATCTTGGCATTTCCTGGACTGTCAATTGAAAAAATCAAGGCCGGTGTGTTTGATGGTCCACAAATTCGACAGCTCATCAAAGATGAACATTTCAACGGTACTATGTCAGACCTTGAAAAGAATGCTTGGCTATCATTCAAAGACGTCGTCAAGAACTTTCTTGGAAATACACGTGCAAGTAATTACACAGAAATTGTTCAGAAACTATTGGAGAGCTACAAAGCGCTTGGTTGCAACATGAGTATTAAAGTACATTTTTTGCATAGCCATCTTGCCAACTTTCCAGAAAATCTTGGTGCTGCTAGCGACGAGCATGGTGAACGATTTCACCAAGATTTGAAGGTTATGGAAGAACGTTACCAGGGTAGATGGGATGTGCATATGATGGCTGACTATTGTTGGAGCATCAAACGCGATAGTCCTCAAGTTGAACACTCCAGACAAAGCTACAAACGTACATTTTTACCTTAACCTGCACACAATTATAGCCTTATCCTTTCTAAAAACATGATAATGTTAAATAAACATTCTATTCATGCCTATTTCTTTCATTTTTCATTATATGTTAACATTTGCAACTTTTTATAAAATAAGCACTGTTACTGTTATGTACAGTATTTTTCATATTTTTTAAGAAAACGAAAATCCTACAGTTCAAAAACTTGACGTGATAGAGAAAAACTGAGAGAAGTTTTGGATTCAGCACCCAAAAATTACTTAATAACAAACAAGTGTCAGACCTAACTCAACAAAAATTTGTTCCCCAGTGTAATAGGCTAGGCTAGGTATGACTCATCTTATATATATGTATCTTTCTCCTTGAAGTGTGGGTAGGAATTTCATCAATGACCTAGATAATTAAGACCCACTGCAAGATCGACGCGAAGAGAAAGATTGTGAAAGTGGAAGTCTGAAAAAAATGTATATGTGTATCTTTCTATATTCAGCGTGGTTATAAATTCAATCAATGACGCGTTAGAATTCAGAACAGTGCATTGGTAAAAATAGCTGTCGTTTCCCCCTTCAAGAAACTGAGTTAGTGTGTTGTGCAGAAAAATATTGCATTCTATATGTGCAGTTGAATACCTTAGAATTAGATAGACAGAAAGACAGGCAGAAAGACAGATAAACAGACAGAAATACAGATAGACAGACAGGTAAACAGACAGAGAGATATAGACAAGCAGCCAGACCTAAACAGAAAGGCTGATAAACAGAATGATTGAAGTAACTGCCTGACTGATTTCAAGATAGTACGAGTCAGTTCTCTCTCTCTCTCTCTCTCTCTCTCTCTCTCTCTCTCTCTCTCTCTCTCTCTCTCTCTCTCTCTCTCTCTCTCTCTCTCTCTCTCTCTCTCTCTCTCTCTCTCTCTCTCTCTCTCTCTCTCTCTCTCTCTCTCTTAGACGCAGAAAAACAAAGATATGCTTCAGGCCAAGTCTTCCAGGACCCCACTAAGAGATAAACAAACCAGAGCTTTTTATCCACGACGGGACCAGAAGAAATAAGAGTAAAGGGGGGGGGAGTTAGAGGGGGAGAGGGGGGTAGAGGGGGGGGGACAAACCACCAAGAGCTGCTCGTGACGGGAAAGCGGGGCCACAAGAATGAGGACCAGCCATACAAAACTAGCAGTAGGAGGAGTTCGATAAAAAATAAAAAAAAAGGGGAGTTGGGTAAAGAGGAGGAAAAGGGGGAGTTTGATATAAAAAAGGGTAAAGTAAATAGCAGGAAAAGGAGGAGGAGTTAGATATAAAAAGGAAGGGTTGGGTAAAGAGGAGAAAGGTGGTGAAGGAGGACAAAGAGGACAATGAAGATAACATTTCGAGATTGAAGCAGATGACGCACGATGACTTAAAGAGGACAACTATACGAGATGAATGAGGTAGAAAACAAGAGAAGATGAGTGAGGGAAGAGGTTGAGTAAAGAGGAGGAAAAGGTAGAAGGTGGTGAAGGATGACAAAGAGGACAATGAAGATAACATTTCGAGATTGAAGCAGATGACGCACGAGGACTTAAAGAGGACAACTATACGAGATGAATGAGGTAGAAAACAAGAGAAGATGAATGAGGGAAGAGTTGAATACAGAGAGAAGGTAGAAGAGGGTGAAGATGACAAAGAGACAATGAAGATAACATTCGAGATTGAAGAGATGAGCAACGGACTTAAAGAGGACAACTATACGAGATGAATGAGGTAGAAAACAAGAGAAGATGAATGAGGGAAAAAACAAGACAAGGAGAGGAGGAGGTGAAGTAGGAAAAAAAAGTAACTTGAGATTGAGAACGAAGTGGACGGCGTTTAGATTGAAAGATGACGACAATTATATGAAATGAATGAGGTAGGAAACAAGAGAAGAGGAACAGTAGGAAAAAAGTAAGTAACTGGAGATTGAGAACGAAGTGGTAGGAGTTTATTGAAGGAGTTAAAGGGACGTAGGAAGACAGAAGAGAAGCAGTAGGCGGATGTGTGAAGGTCTTGGAGGAGGAGGTGAAGGAGGTCTTGTACCCATAACTATACGTCCCGAGACAAAGGCGTTCGGGGTGACAACAGAAAATGGGAGGCTGAAGAGACTACCTGCAGCACCTACTTACCTAAATAAACTCCAAGAGACACGTGGCGTATTAAGACTAAATTATTATTATTATCCCATCCTCACCTGCTTCCTCTCCACGTCTTTTGAGGAGGAGGAGGAGGAGGAGGAGGAGGAGGAGGGGAGGGGGAGGAAGGAGGAGGAGGGAGGAGGAGGAGGAGGAGGAGGAGGAGGAGGAGAGAGGAGGAGAGGAGGAGACGAGGAGGAGGAGGAGGAGAGGAGGAGGAGGAGGAAGGAGGAGGAGGACGGAGGAGGACGAGGAGGAGGAGGAAGCGAGGAGGAGGACGAGGAGCGAGGAGGAGGACGAGGAGGAGGAGGACGAGGAGGACGAGGAGGAGGACGAGGAGGAGGAGGAGGAGGAGGAGGAGGAGGAGGACGAGGAGGAGGAAGAGGAGGAAGAGGAGGAAGAGGAGGAAAGGAGGAGAGGAGGAGGACGAGGAGGACGAGGAGGAGGAGGAGGAGGAGGAGGAGGAGGAGGAGGAGGAGAGGAGGAAGAGGAGGAAAAGGAGGAGGAGGACGAGGAGGACGAGGAGGAGGAGGAGGAGGAGGAGGAGGAGGACGAATTAAAGGGGGGAAACTATGATGATTATGATAAACAAAGACACAGAGGAAGAAGACAAAGAAAAAAACAGAAGGAGAAAATTAAGAAAAAAGATGAAACAAAACACCCATAAAAAAAAAAAAAAAAAAAAATAACACTAACGATCGAATGGTTCTGAAAAAGACAGACAAAAGTAATCCGTTAACAGCCATTAGAGTTAGCTGATGCGTCGCGTCGCGGTACGAAATTAACGACAAAATTAATAAAGTAGGACCGATATATGACAAAGTTATGTACGAAATGACGAAAAAAATTGAAGTTAGAACCGATATGTGCCCAAATAACATGCAAAATGAACAAAAAAATAG
>JACEEZ010001576.1:1295000-1302500 GCA_016584305.1 Chionoecetes opilio | reverse complement strand
GCCAAGGCGTTCGCCCTAAACAACACTACACTATAGCTATATACACAGGTTAGAACAAGAAGTAACGGATTCAATGGTGGAAAAGCGTAGATTTAAAAAGGAAATAGGGATAAACTGGTTCACATATAGGGTGGTAAATGATTGGAATGGACTCAGTGGACAGGTAGTTAGTGCGGAGTCAATAGGGAGCTTTAAAAGGAAGCTAGATAAATTAATGGATGGGGATGAAAGGTGAATATAGGTCATTTTAAGTAACAAGACAAGAACTACCTCGTGTAGGTCTCGCGGCCTCTTGTAGCTCCCTTATGTTCTTATGTTCTTACTATAAAGAAAATGAATTGCACTCCTTATTGACTTCTTATAAAATGCGGGATTACTATTTTTTGTGACAGTTATCTTTACTGAGTTAAAAAATGTTGCCTACATATACATTATTCTCGTCATTAAATTCATGGCACTCCTTGTTTACTCCTTACTCCTTTACTCCTTACTCCTTACTCCTTACTCCTTTACTCCTTTACTCCTTTACTCCTTTACTCCTTATTTTACTCTTTTAATCCTTTTTACTCCTTCCACTTTCCTTACCTCCTTACTCCTTTACTTCCTTTACTCTTTTACTCATTTACTCCTTACTCTCCTTACCCTTACTTCCTTTTTAACTTCCCTTTTACTCCTTACTCCTTTTACTTCCTTATCCTTGAATTCCTTACTTCCTACTTTCTTACCCTTACTCCTGTACTCCTTTACTCCTTTTTACTCCTGTACTTTCCTTACTCCTTTTATCCTTTAATCCTTACCCTTAACTCCTTTACGCCTTACTTCCTTACTCCTTTTTTACTCTTTACTCCTTACTCCCTTCCCTCCTTTTACTCCTAACTCCTTTACTCCTTTACTTTCCTTTTACTCCTTGTTACTTCCTTTACTTCCTTACTCTTTAACTCCTTACTTTTTCCTTTTACTTCTTTACTCCTTTTTACTCCTTACTCCTACTTCCTTTATTTCCCTTTACTCCTTAACTCCTTTTACTAGCTCCTACTCCTTTACTCCTTTTTACTCCTTACTCCTATCCTTTTACTCCTGTACTCCTTCACTTCCTTACTTCCTTTTACTTCCTTTACTCTCTTTTACTCCTTACTTCCTTTACTCCTTTATCCGTTACTCTTTTACGTCCTTTACTCTTCACTTGTCCTTACTTCCTTTACTCCTTTTGACTCCTTACTCCTTTAATCATTTACTTCCTTTACTTCCTTACTCCTTTTACTTCCTTACTCCTTTTTTATCTCTTTACTCCTTTACTCTTTACTTCCTCTTACTTTTCCTTTTACTCCTTACTCCTTTTACTCTTACGCCTTTTACTTCCTTTTACTCCTTTACTTCCTTCACTTCTTCACTTCCTTTACTTTCCTTTTTTTTAAACTTTTTTTTTTTTTTTTCCTTATCCCTTTTACTTCCTTTACTTCTACTCCCTTTACTTCCTTAACTTCCTTTACCTCCTGAACTTCCTTACTCCTTACTCATTTATTTTCCTTAACTCCTTTTAACTTCCTTAATCCTTACTTTCCTTTTACTCCTTTACTCCTTACTTTCCTTTTTTTACTCCTACTTCCTTTACTCCTTATCTCCTTTACTCCTTCCATTCCTTACTTCTTTACTCCTTTACTCCTTTACTCCTTTTATCTTTTACTCCCTTACTTCCTTTACTTCCTTTTACTCCTTTTTACTCCCTTACTCCTACTCCTTTACTCCCTTTTACTCTTTACTTATTTACTTCCTTACTCCTTTTTACTCTTTACCACTCCTTCCATCCTTTTTTAATTCCATTTACTCCTTTACTACCTTTCTTACTTCCTCTTTCACTCCTTCACTACCCTGTTTACCTCATTTACTCCTTTTACCATTCACTCCTTACTCCCTTACTTTTCCTTTACTCCTTACTCCTTAAATCCTTTACTTCCTTTTTACTACTCACTCTTCACTCCTTTTTACTCCTTTACTCCTTTACTCCTTTTTACTTCCGTGCACTCCCTTACTCCTGTTACTATGAAATGTGCGGATTATAATTATTTGTGGACAGTATTTCTTGGAGCTTTAAACCCCCTTCACGCCCAGATCTTTCCTTTTGCTGTATAAAATGGTCTGTTGTTATCCATTAAAATTACGGAAAAAGTGACGAATATTACCAAATTGGACACGAGTTGAACAAGGATACTAAACAGGTTCATATCTATAAAAACATTGCTTCTAGTCGCTAAAAACAAAAAACAAATTTTTTCGTTCTTAAATGGACCCCAAATTACAATTGGAAATTACGTTTCGGGTCTCCAAGGTGTTGAAATATTGACCCCAAATTCCATTAAGTTCAAAGTTATTTACTAGTCTTGATGAAGGGCGGGAACACCTTCATGATGCATCGCTCTTATACAAGACATTAATTAACACGCGAGGTTATTGGCTAATAAAACTGCTGTAAGACACCTTAATGGCTCATCCTTCAAACCTTTAATAGTTAGAAATATGAAACGACAAGGTATAAATCACACACGAGGAGATACAGGCACAATGAAGGAAAAAAGAACAGAAAAACTCAGGAGAGAAGTTTAACGTCTGAAAGGATGTCTTCGGATGGGCGTAGATTTAAAAAAGAAATAGGGAAAAACTGGTTCACAAATAGGGTGGTAAATTGAGTGACCATTTGGGAGCGTAGACAGGGTAGTTAGTGCGGAGTTCATTTAGGGAGCTTTTTAGGGTGTCTTCGGATGGGCGTAAGATTTAATAAAGAAATAGGGAAAAAAACTGGTTTCACAAAAACGGGTGGTTTAAATGATTGGAATGGTGACTCAGTAGACAGGTAGTTAGGCGGAGTAATAGGGAGCTTTTAGGGTATGTCTTCGGATGGGGCGTAGATTTAATAAAGAAAATAGGGGAAAAATTGGTTCACAAATTAGGTGGGTAAATGATTGGAATGGACTCAGTAGACAGGTAGTTAGTGCGGAGTCATTAGGGAGCTTTACATGGAGGCTGGATAATTTCATGGATGGTTGGTTCTCTTTTATCGAAACTACCAAGCTGATCAAACACTTCGCAACGATCTGAGGTGGTTTATTGATTTCCTCCCGTGGTAATCGGTGCCTTCATAAAAAAAAAAAATTCTTACATTACAAAGGACTGGCCAAGGGCAAAATAAAGGAAAAGTAAACAAAAGAGCCCCGCCCTATTTGGCCACTTTTCGTTCCATGGGCACCTTCGAGTGGCACTCACAGGCCAAGCGTCCGCCTAAACAACACTACACTTATGCTATTAGACACAGGTTTAGAACAAGAAGTAACGGGACTTTCAAGGTGGGAAAAAAGCGTAGATTTAAAAAGGAAATCTAGGGAGAAAATGAGTTCACAAATAGGGTGGTAAATGATTGGGATAGTTTGATAGCTTAGTAGTTCTGTAGTTTCAGCAGAAGATTACCCTCGTTTATGACCAATAGGTCTCCTGAATCTGTTTTGTCGTCTTATGTTATTCTTTCCTTTTTACTTTTTTCCAAAACTGTTTCTCTACATTTTAGTTTGATAGATAGTGTTCTGTAGTTCAGCAGATACCTCGTTATGTTATCTTTTTCAAATGTTTTCTCTTATTACATGTATTTGATAGCCAGTTAGTCTGTCTAAGTTCAGCCAGATACCCTCGTTATGTTATCCTGTTTCAACTTTGTTTCTTCTTGACATGTAGTTTGATTAGCCAGTTAGTCTGTAGTTCAGCAGATACCCTTAGGTTATGTATCCTTTTTTCCAACTGTTTTTCGTCTTCTTTTACATGTAGTTTGAAGCCAGTAGTCGGTTAGTTCAGCAGATTACCCTCCCGTTATGTAATCCTTTTTTTTTTTCTTTTTTTTTCTCTTCCCTTTTTTCAACTGTTCTCCTTACATGTAGTTTTTGCTAGCCCAGTAGTTGTAGTTCAAGCAGATTACCCTCGTTATGTATCCTTTTTCAAACTGTCTTCTTACATTGTAGCTTTGATAGGCTAGTAGGTCTGTAGTCAGCAGATACCCTCGTTATGTATTCCTTTTTTCAAAAAACTTGTTCTTATTACATTGTAGTTTGATAGCCAGTCGTCTGTAGTAGTAGTTCAGCGATTTACCCTCGTTATTGTATCCCTTTTTCAACTGTTTCTCTTACATGTAGTTTGATAGCTTTAGTAGTCTGTAGTTTCGCAGATTACCCTCGTTTTATGTATCCTTTTTCAACTGTTCTCTTTACATGTAAGTTTGATAAGCCAGTAGTTCTGTAGTTCAGGCAATTACCCTCGTTATGTATCCTCTTTTTTTTCAACTGTTTCTTTTACATGTAGTTTGATAGCTTAAGTAGCTGAGTTCAAGCAGATAACCCTCGTATGTATTCCTTTTCAACGTTTTTCTCTCTTACATGTAGGTTGTGCCAGTAGTTGTTAGTTTTCAGCGTGATACCATCGTTATGTATCCTTTTTTTTCTACTGTTTTCTTCTTACAGTAGTTTGTGATAGCCAGTAGTTCTGTAGGTTCAGCAAAAGATTACCCTCGGATTTATCCTTTTCCAAACTGGTCTCTTTACAGTTAGTTTGATAGCTAGTAGTTTGTGCTTTCAGGCAGATACCCTCGTTATGGGTATCCTTTTTCACTTTTGTTCTTTCTACATGTTAGTTTGATAGCAGTTTTAGTCTGTAGTTCAGCAGTACCCTCGTTATAGACCAAGGAAGACAGTAAGAGGATATATATAATACTGATTTTCTCTCTTGGTAATCAGTGCCTTCATATAATTAATTAGGATCACATCTTGTCAAATATTATAGAAAAAATTAAATAATATATACGTGTCACTGCATAGCCGTTGTGGAACATCAAATCCACGGACACGCATTGCATTTTAATTAGGACGCTTTCGGAAATTCCAGTCTTAGATTTCATTTATTATATTTCAATTAAAGATAAGCTGAATTGGAAGAGAGCAAGGGAGCTTTTCTTTTTAAAATTTGTACTTTATAAAACAATAGAATTATTTTACTGAGTTTCAATGGGTGGGTTGAACAAGAGGAACACATTCTCTCTCTCTCTTCTTCTCTCACTCTCTCTTTTTCTCTCTCTCTCTCCCTCTTCCTCCGCTTCTTCTCTCTCTTCGGATCCTCTCCTCTCTCTTTCTTTCTCTCTCTTCTCTCTCTATTATCTATATATCTTTATCTAAATAAATTATCTCATTTCTCTTTCTACTCTTTCTAATCTATCTCATCTCTCTCTCTCTTCTCTCTTCCTCTATCCTCCTCTTCTTTCGCTTCCTCTTCTCTCTTTTCTTCTTCTTCTTCTCTCTCTCATCTTCTCTCTCTCTCTCTTCTTCCTATTCTCTTCTCTCTTCTCTTCTCTTCTCTCTTTCTCTCTCTTCTATTTTATTATATATCTATCTCATCATCTATCTCCATTTCTCTTCTCCTCTCTCTCTTCTATCGTCTCTTTCTCTCTCTCTCTCTCTTCTCTCTCTTTCTCTTCCTTCTTTCTATCTCTCCTCTCTCTCTTGGCTCTCTCTCTTTCCCTTTCTCTTTCCTCTCTCTCTCTTACTCCTTCTCTCTCCTCTTCTCCTTCTCTTTCGGTATTACATTTTACAAAAGAATCAGACGCTATATTTGTGTGTATTTAGTCAAGTAAATAGAAAAAAGCTCAAAATAAACTAAAAGGACACAAATAAGGGAGGAGAGATAAAGGGAGGGAAGGACAGGAAAACAAGGGAAAGGGAAGGATTTATAACAAGAAAAAATAGTACATGAGAACAGATTACCACGAGGAATCTCCCATCCATTTAGGGGCATGGCATCCTTTTCCAACTGTTCTCTTACATTTTAGTTTGATAGCTAGTAGGTCTGATTAGTTTCCCCCAAGCAGATATAAACCCTCGTTATGTATCCTTTTACAAACTGTTTCCTACAGTAGTTTGATAGCCAGTTAGTCTGTAGTTTCAGCAGATACCCTTCGTTTACTTGTAAATCCTTTTTCAACTGTTTTCTCTGACAGTCGTTTAATAGTTAGTTAGTCTGTAGTTTAGCAGATACCCTCGTTATGTATCCTTTCCAACTGTTCTTACTGTACAGTAGTTTGATAGGCTAAGTAGTTCTGTTGTTTTCAGGGCAGATACCCTCGTTATGTATCCTTTTTCAACTGTTCTCTTACATGTAGTTTGATAGCTAGTAGTCTGTAGTTCAGCAGATACCCTCGTTATGTATCCTTTTTCAACTGTTCTCTTACATGTAGTTTGATAGCTAGTAGTATCTTTGTAGTTTTTCAGCAAGATACCCTGTTTATGTTATCCTTTTTTTCACTTGGTTCTCTTTTCTTACATGTTAGTATTGATAGCCAGTAGTCTGTAGTTCAGCAGATACCCTCGTTATGTATTTCCTTTTTTTCAACTGTTCTCTTACATGTAGTTGATGAATAAGCAGTTAGTCTGTAGGGTCAGCAGAATACCCTCGTTATTGTATCATTTTGCAACTTGTTCTTCTTACATGTAGTTTGATTAAGCCAGTTATGTCCTGTAGTCAGCAGGATAGATTACCTCGTTCTATGTATTCCTTTTTAACTGTTCTTTCTTACATTGTAGTTTGATAGCCAGTAGTCTGTAGCTTCAGCAGCTACCCTTCGATTATGATCCTTTTTTCAACGTTCGTTTTTTTTCCTGACATGTAGTTTGATAGCCAGTAGTCTGTAGTTCAGCAGATACCCTCGTTATGTATCCTTTTTCAACTGTTTCTCTTACATGTAGTTGATTAGCCAGTAGTCTGTTTCAGTTTCATCATACAGGATTAACCCCGTTCATCTGTATCCCTTTTTTTTTTTTTTTTTCCCTTTTTTTTTTTTTTCTGTCCCTTTTTTTCAAAACTTGTGTGTTTCTCGTTACATGTAGTTTGATAGCTAGTAGTTACTGTAGTCAGCAGATACTCGTTATGTTATTCCTTTTTTCAACTGTTTCTTCTTACATGTAGTCTTTGAAGCAAGTAGTTGTAGTTTTCAGCAGATACCCTCGTTATGTATCCTTTTTTTGTGTTTTTCAAAACTGTTTTCGCTTTACATGTACGTTTGGATAGCAGTAGTTTGTAGTTTCAGCAGATTACCCTCGTTATGTATCCTTTTTTTCAACTGTTTCTATTACATGTTAGTTTTGTTAGCCAGTACGTCTGTGTAGTCAGTAAGATTTACCCTCGTTTATGTTATTCATTTTCAACTTGTTCTCTTACATGTAGTTTGATAAGGCAGTAGTATGTAGTTTCAGCCAGATTTACCCTCGTTATGTATTCCTTTTTCCAACTGTTTCTCTTACATGTAGTTTGATAGCCCAGTAGTCTGTAGTTTCAGGCAGGAACCATTGCGTTATTGTGTACCTTTTTTTCAACTGTTTTCTACTTTACATGTAGTTTGATAGATAGTAGTTCTTAGTTCAGGTACAGATACCCTTCGTTAGTATCCTTTTTTTTCAACTGTTTCTTCTTTTACATTGG
>JACEEZ010001576.1:1255000-1287500 GCA_016584305.1 Chionoecetes opilio | reverse complement strand
TACATTATAATACGCATTTCTCGAATCTCAATGACGAGTTAGTGTTAAAGGCTATTCGTGCGTTATTCATTCACAGGTTATCACTGGGAGACATGGATGTAGATAATCTCTTCTTCTCCTGTTTTTCACTTTTTGTCTAATGTACAATCCTGGTTCCTTCCATTATTATTATTATTATTATTATTATTATTATTATTATTATTATTATTATTTATTATCATTACCATTATTATTATTTATTACTGATTTTTCCCATTGTCAGTAACTCCTCTTCTTCTTCTTCTTCTTCTTCTTCTTCTTCTTCTTCTTCTTCTTCTTCTTCTTCTTCTTCTTCTTCTTCTTCTTCTTCTTCTTCTTCTTCTTCTTCTTCTTCTTCTTCTTCTTCTTCTTCTTCTTCTTCTTCTTCTTCTTCTTCTTCTTCTTCTTCTCTTCTTCTCTATTCTTCTTCTTCTTCTTCTTCTTCCTTCTCTTCTTCTTTCTGCCTCCTCCTCCTCCTCCTCCTCCTGCCTCCTCTCCTCCTCCTCCTCCTCCTCCTCCTCCTCCTCCTCCTCCTCCTCCTCCTCCTCCTCCTCCTCCTCCTCCCTTCTCTAATTCCTTCGCTCGTTCTGTCCTTAACCACTTAACCACACCTGTCGTTACCTAAGGCGACAGGGGAATGTGAAGATCTGATCGAAGACTCTTAAGGAAGTGGATGTGTAAAATTAGATCAGTAAGAATAGCTACCTTCCATACCCTCAATTCTCTTAAGTCAATTTCAGGCTCTTACACACCTTAACCCTCACACACACACACACTCACACACACACACACACACACACACACACACACACACACACACACACACACACACACACACACACATACACACACACACCCTCCCCACCAGAGTTTATAAAGATGACTTTTTCGCAAATTCAAGCCAACTCGGCAGCTTTGTGTCAGCCGGTGGGACCTCATTATGGTGGGACCCTGCAATTTTTCACTTAATGGGAACCCTACCACCTCTCTCTCTCTCTCTCTCTCTCTCTCTCTCTCTCTCTCTCTCTCTCTCTCTCTCTCTCTCTCTTCTCTCTCTCTCTCTCTCTCTCTCTCTCTCTCTCTCTCTCTCTTCTCTATATGATTGATTATAGGAACGTGACTTTTTCTCATCACAATACTCTTTTTATAGTTATATCAGGATGTGAGGCAATCTGAGTAATATCACTACCAGTACAGAGCAGGAAATTGTCTAACAAAGTGTATACAGAAAAAAGTGAGATAGAGAACTTAAATGGGGCTTACATGTCCTCTCTCTCTCTCTCTCTCTCTCTCTCTCTCTCCTCTCTCTCTCTCTCTCTCTCTCTCTCTCTCTCTCTCTCTCTCTCTCTCTCTCTCTCTCTCTCTGAAATATTATCAAGCAAATATTATCCTATTTTTTCATATATACAAAAATACAATGTGAGATATAGCTCTAACGCACTGATCATTAATTGTCAATATCATCATTAAATATTGTACCAAATACAAAATAAAAAGCACCATTACATGCTTTGTATAAAACAGGTTATTATGAGGCTATTTTGAAATTTATATAGTCAACCGTTTAGTTTCCTATAGCAAACAAACAAACAAATATATACACACACATAGATAGATATACAGATATACAGATAGATAGATAGATAGTAGATAGATAGATAGATAGAAAGAGATATTGGTAGATAAATAGATATAGATAGACATAGATAAATCAATAGAAAGATAGATAGATATGCATACATACATTTTACATACATACATACATACATACATTTTTACATACATACATTTCTCCCTGTGTCTTGCGGGTGGTTACTGGAATGATCAGGTTCTTCCCTCCCGGTGACAGCCACGCTAAATACACACGCGGCGGCCACCAATTCATTTATCTTCACTAGCAACGCCACGGTAAAAAAAAACCTAATAATTTGCTTTGAAGTAAGCCAAGGATTTACACATACTGAGACCAATAATTTTTTTCTCCATTAATCGAACACCAATTCTGCAGCGAAAAGAAATGGACTCCAGCTGAGATATCGAACTGAACTTCAATATTCCAAGAAATACTATTTTTTTTCCGAGGTACCGTGAGAGTGGGATAATTTTCCCTCCCATTCGTATGGGATGAAACAATTAATTCGTTCAGAAATCATCTCAATCACAATTTTCCGATGCAGGGATCCGTTCAGTATTGGAGCCAATATCCATTCATGCAATTTAGGTTTAGGAACTGATCAACTCCAATGTACCCAGGAAATATGGACTCTCTCTCTCTCTCTCTCTCTCTTCTCCTCTCCTCTCCTCTCTCTCTCTCTCTCCTCCTCTCTCTCTCTCTCTCTCTCTCTCTCTCTCTCTCTCTCTCTCTCTCTCTCTCTCTCTCTCTCTCTCTCTCTCTCTCTCTCTCTCTCCTATCCCAATATCTCTCTCTCTCTCTAAAATATGGACTATCCCCCCCTCTCTCCTTTCTCCTCTCTCTCTCTCTCTCTCTCTCCTCTCTCTCTCTCTCTCTCTCTCTCTCTCTCTCTCTCTCTCTCTCTCTCTCTCTCTCTCTCTCTCTCTCCTCTCTCTCTCTCTCCTAATATACTTCCCCCTCTCTCCTTCTCTTCTCTATCTCTCTCTCTCTCTCTCTCTCTCTCTCTACTCTTCTCTCTCTCTCTCTCTCTCTCTCTCTCTCTCTCTCTCTCTCTCTCTCTCTCTCTCTCTCTCTCTCTCTCTCTCTCTCTCTCTCTGCTTCCCTAAATACCTCTTCTCTTCTCCTCTACTCTCTTCTCTTTCCTTATATTCTCTCTCTCTCTCTCTCTCATCTCTTCTCTCTCTCTCTCTCTCTCTCTCTCTCTCTCTCTCTCTCTCTCTCTCTCTCTCTCTCTCTCTCTCTCTCTCTCTCTCTCTCTCCTCTCTCCTCTCTCTCTCTCCTCTCTCTCTCTCTCTCTCCAGTCCAATCGCCTTATACATTACATTACCCACTTTCCCTTCCTTCATATCAAACACCTTCTAACTATACTAACACGTTTCAAACTAACTATGCATTTTTACTAGTCCACAATAACGCGTATGTGAATTTACTTCCAGTCATTTCCCAGCCTTACTTTCAAATATTTCGTCCTCAAACATTACATAGTCCACCATAACAGTAAAATGCACCTTTGCCTTTGCTAATACATCAACCACTCTATATAAATGTTAATACTTTATGTCCTTTTTGCTATGTATTTCTCTCCCTTCACCATCGCTCTTATTCTCACACAGTTAATCTACAACATTCCCTGTGTGTCCAAACTTAACTCATGTCAGGACAAGTTTCTCAGTGGTTCTTCGTAAAGGTCCTCTGGCCATCCCCAAGCGACAGACATCACCTGACTCGTCTCTCATGCCGCCCACCAAACAACACTACAACCTTTCATAATATCCCGCTGCGAGGTTCACCAGGCGCAAGTTTAACTCCTTGAGGCCCAGAACGTGTATTTCCATTATAATTTGGGTACCATTAGACGATTCTTAGTGACTATAAGCAATATTTTATGGATATGACCTGTTTAGTATCCTTGTCCACTAGCTAATTTGGTATATATCATGATACTTTTCGTAATTTTATGGCTAACAATAGACGATTTTATATAGCAAAGGAAAGACCTGGGCTTGAAGGGGTTAAGGCATTAGCTTTCTGAGGCCCCAAGGTATGCCCGCAGCGCTCCATTTCGAGGAACTCAAGACTCCGCCTCAACCTCCTCCCACCTCCACGCACCAGACATTACCCTCACCACCTCACCACCTTCCAACCCAACACTTTAACCCCTTCACACCCAGATCTTTCCTTTGCTATAAAAAATAAAATGCATGTTGTCGAGCCATAAAATTACGAAAAGTAACTGAATATATCAAATTAGTTAGTGGACAAGGATACTAAACAGGTCATATCTATAAATACTGCTTATATTCACTAAAACTCGTCTAATGGTACCAAATTATCATGAAAATTACGTTCTGGGTCTCAAGGGGTTAACCTCAGTCCTCATTTACGATATGTACCACCTGTTATTAATTTTTTCTTGATAGTGAAATGTTAATAGGTGAGCACATATTTTCTCCCTCAATTCCACCTAACGTAAAATCCTGAATGAGGTGACTTTGGGCATAAATGACTTCAGCATTTAAGAGAAGAATTTTGTATAGCCTAGAAAACTTTATATATTGCACCGAGGTCTCAAAGGAATCGTAGTGAGGTTCGTTGCTCGTGTTCGTTTCGCCTCTGACACTTGGCTTGCGGTAGGGACGACCCATTTGGCGTGACCTTGATAGGACTCGAGGATTGCTTCACGCCTCCAGCAAGAAGGCGGGAGGAAATTGAGATGAAATATATGACATTAAATTTAATCTCGAAAAGCTGATATTGTCCACAGCACTCTCCCTCTCCAATACCCCATCTCTCTCTCTCTCTCTCTCTCCTCTTCTCTCTCTCTCTCTCTCTCTCTCTCTCTCTCTCTCTCTCTCTCTCTCTCTCTCTCTCTCTCTCTCTCTCTCTCTCTCTCTCTCTCTCTCTCTCTCTCTCTCTCTCTCTCTCTCTCTCTCTCGTTTTTATTTATTACCAAAACTTTGAACGTGAAAATATAGGCTAAACATTTTAAGCCGTCTCACATCATGGACATAAAACTTGAGATTAGTTGAAATCAAATACATAATAGAATATCATCAACATTCAGAGAAGATATACGTACTACACTACATACTTTATTATTAATTCTACAAATCTAATCACTATAGATATGTTCTTGGTCGTGTGAGAACATACATACACACACACACACACACGTACATACTCAGTTTCCTCATAAAATAGTTTCCCTCTCTTTGCTTATTTTTATTTTTATATTTAACACAACTTTTAAAGAATCCCAGAAGGAGCAACATACACTATATCTTTGATCACGAACCTCTGTTACTTCACACCAAACTTCCCTGCCAACACCCCCCACCCCAGTAACCCTGCCAACACCACCCACCCCAGTAATCCTGCCACCACCACCCACCCCAGTAACCCTGCCACCACCACCCACCCCAGTAACCCTGCCACCACCACCCACCCCAGTAACCCTGCCACCACCACCCACCCCAGTAACCCTGCCACCACCACCCACCCCAGTAACCCTGCCACACCACCCACCCCAGTAACCCTGCCACCACCACCCACCCCAGTAACCCTGCCACCACCACCCACCCCAGTAACCCTGCCACCACCACCCACCCCAGTAACCCTGCCACCACCACCCACCCCAGTAACCCTGCCACCACCACCCACCCCAGTAACCCTGCCACCACCACCCACCCCAGTAACCCTGCCACCACCACCCACCCCAGTAACCCTGCACCACCACCACCCCAGTACCGCACCACACCCACCCAGTAACCCTGCCACCACCACCCACCCCAGTAACCCTGCCACCACCACCCACCCCAGTAACCCTGCACCACCACCCCCCCAGTAATCCCTTGCCACCACCCCCACCTCATTAACCCTGCCACCAACCCCCCCAGTAACCTTTGCCACCACCACCACCCCAGTAACCCTTGCACCAACAACCCAACTCAGTTACCTGCCACACCACCCACCCAGTAACCCTTGCACACCACCACCCAGTAAACTGCAGACCACACACCAGTAAACCTGCCACCACCACCAGTACCTGCCACACCAACACCCAAGTTACCCTGGGACCACCACCCACCCAGTAACCTGCACCACCAGCCACCCAGTAACCCTGCCACCACCACCCACCCCAGTAACCCTCCACCACCACCACCCAGTACCTGCCACACCACCACCCCAGTAACCTGCCACCCACCTCACCATCATCCTCCACCACCATCCCACCATCCATTACCCTCCATCCACCTTCTTAACCCTTACCTCCCCCATTCTTACATCCTCTTTTTAGAACATAATGCCTTTTTCTCCCTTGAGCTGACGGGAGAAAAGTAACGGCGACACTTTGTACACCAGGAAACAAAGGCTCGTTCCAGAAACTTAGGGGTTGTCGTGCCTGGAGGGGGAGGGGGAGGAGGGGGGTGCTATTTGGGGAGAGAAGAGTAGTAAGAGGAGGAAGAGGAGGAGGAAATATGGGGGTCAAATATGAAGAAGCAAAAAGTTGTCCTGGAGAGGGTAGTACTAGTTGAAATGGAGGCAGGAGTTGCATCATCCATACACCCATCCATCCATCCACCCACCCATCCATCCACCCATCCATCTACCAATCCACCTATCCATCCATCCACCCCTCCATCCATCCACCCCTCCATCCACCCACTCATCCATCCATCCATCCATCCATCCATCCACCCATCCATCCATCTACCAATCCATCCACCCATCCATCCATCCACCCATCCATCCACCCATGGGGGGTCAATAATGAACAAGTAGAACCTATTTTCCTGGAAAGAGTAGTTGAATAAAGACAGGAGTTGCATCATCTACGGACGGGAGAACGAGAAAGCCCTAACTCTACAGCCAAACAACAACAAAGAAACTCTCGCGTCAAACTTACCGCAACTTTGAATGAAATCAAGTCAATGGAAACAAACTTCTAAACGCATTCCACTTGGTGATTCAACGGGCACGCTGCTGAGAGCCTTAAGGAGACAGACCATGACAAACCTCGCCCAAACAACAGATGCCTTAACCCTTTCAAACCAGATCTTACCTTAGCTATATAAAATCATCTGTTATTAGCCATAAAATTACGAAAAGTATCTTAATATACCAAATAAGCTAGTGGTCAAGGATACTGAACAGGTTATATCTATAAAATATTGCCTTTATTCGTTAAAATCGTCTATAAAATATTGCCTTTATTCGTTCAAATCGTCTAATGGTAGCCAAATTACAAAGGAAAATTACTCTCTGGGCCTCAAGGGGTTAAAAGAAAAATAAACGGCGTTAATGATCACTGCCAAACTAATTCAGAGTCGACCACTGTTAATCACACAAAGGCTACTATTATTTCTTTTTATTTCAAAGGTACTTAATTCATTTGAAGCTTTGCAGGATTGTGAAAATTTTTATCATCTTTGCAACATAAGTCATTTTCACAGAAGTTCACCCTCCTTCCTATTGTCGAGTATCCTGAACCTTTCCCTCGCCTATACTCTGATCCCCATCTTCCTTTCCCCTCCAATCTACCCTCGTATTCTTTTCTTCCTTAGCCTCTATTCCCCTCTACTCCTCTCCCCTTCCCCTCCATCTCAACCTTCCTCCCCTCCGTCTCCCCTTCTCTCATTTCCCCTCTCTCCATCTCCCCTTCCTTCCTCTCTCCTTCCCTCCATCTTCCCTTCCCTCCTCTCCCCTTCCCTCCTCTCCCCTTCCCTCCTCTCCCCTCTCTCCATCTCCCCTTCCCTCCTCTCCCCTTCCCTCCATCTCCCCTCTCCTCCTCCCCTCACTCTCCTACTCTCGGCCCCGTCCTGTACCGTCTCTCCAGGCCTCTAGTTTTCACTCTTCACTTCCTCCCACTGTCTACCATAGTCGCCTTGTCTCTTAACACAAACATGAATGGAAATATTGACGCCTTAAGAACTTATCTATATTACTTTGTCAATGAACGTATCCGAGGGCGAAATGATATATATTAAGGAAGAATAAGGAGTAATAATGAAGAATATATACTTATCTATCTATGTAAGTATGTATATTCTGCATTTTCCATAGGGAGAGAGAATACATATATATACTTATCTATCTATGTAAGTATGAATATTCTGCATTTTCCATAGGGCGAGAGGATACATATATATATACTTATCTATCTATTTAAGTATGTATATTCTGCATTTTCCCTAGCAGCCGAGCAGGTCCGAGCGCTGAAGAAAGACTGCTTTTCATACACCATTAAAGCATGACAAGAATTCACGAGAAAACAACATACTTCAAAAAGTGTTAGCAAGTTATTTAATATTCCGCGACTGCCGCCTGCCCTGCCTGCAGCTGACTTCACCTCAGCCTAGTTATCCTTTTAATAAGAGTTTTGCTTCGATATATTACACTTTCCAGGCGTGCGATAAAAGCATCATGGTTGTTTTAATAAGGGAGGGACAGAGAGGGAATGGTGGGGGTGAAAGCGATGGTAGGCGTGAAGGAGAAGAAGCAGGGGAAAAGCTAGACATTTTGGTTTCCGGAATCTCTGTCTCCATGAAAGCGTCCTTACAAATATTGATAAGGCGTAACACTAAATAGAAATAATCCTCTTAAATTTCTACCAAAACAAAGACTTTTCTCTCTGAATATGCTTATAGAAGAAAATATATAAACTACATAAGAAAATATATATTGAGTTTCGGATATTTTGATTCATTATAAAGTACTTTGCAGGGATTCAACTTTTTTTTTTTCAAATAAATTTTCAGTTCACGTTTCTTTCATACCAAAGTCTTATATTTCGAAAAGCATCTTTATTTTCCTCTTTCCATAGAAGACCAGAAGTCTATTTCTATACACAATCCCTGGCCCTCCCCTCCCTCCGCTACGCCACTGAAAGGGAGAGAGGATGAGGCATAGAAATAACGAGGAGAAAATGGGGCGTGGCATAGTAAGGACGAGGAGGAAATGGGGCGTGGCATAGTAAAGACGAGGAGAAAATGGGGCGTGGCATAGTAAAGACGAGGAGAAAATGGGGCGTGGCATACTAAAGACGAGGAGGAAATGGGGCATGGCATACTAAAGACGAGGAGGAAATGGGGCGTGGCATACTAAAGACGAGGAGGAAATGGGGCGTGGCATAGTAAAGACGAGGAGGAAATGGGGCGTGGCATAGTAAGGACGAGGAGAAAATGGGGCGTGGCATAGTAAGGACGAGGAGGAAATGGGGCGTGGCATAGTAAAGACGAGGAGGAAATGGGGCGTGGCATAGTAAGGACGAGGAGGAAATGGGGCGTGGCATAGTAAGGACGAGGAGGAAATGGGGCGTGGCATAGTAAGGACGAGGAGGAAATGGGGCGTGGCATAGTAAAGACGAGGAGGAAATGGGGCGTGACATAGTAAGGACGAGGAGGAAATGGGCGTGACATAGTAAAGACGAGGAGGAAATGGGGCGTGACATAGTAAGGACGAGGAGGAAATGGGGCGTGGCATAGTAAAGACGAGGAGGAAATAGGGCGTGGCATAGTAAAGACGAGAGAAATGGGCGTGGCATAGTAAGACGAGGAGGAAATGGGGCGTGGCATAGTAAAGACGAAAGGAAATGGGGCGTGGCATAGTAAGGACGAGGAGGAAATGGGGCGTGGCATAGTAAAGACGAGGAGAAAATGGGGCGTGGCATAGTAAAGACGAGGAGGAAATGGGGCGTGGCATAGTAAGGACGAGGAGGAAATGGGTGCGTGGCATAGTAAGGACGAGGAGGAAATGGGGCGTGGCATAGTAAGGACGAGGAGAAAATGGGGCGTGGCATAGTAAGGACGAGGAGAAAATGGGGCGTGGCATAGTAAGGACGAGGAGAAATGGGGCGTGGCATAGTAAGGACGAGGAGAAAATGGGGCGTGGCATAGTAAGGACGAGGAGGAAATGGGGCGTGGCATAGTAAGGACGAGGAGGAAATGGGGCGTGGCATAGTAAAGACGAGGAGGAAATGGGGCGTGGCATAGTAAAGACGAGGAGGAAATGGGGCGTGGCATAGTAAAGACGAGGAGAAAATGGGGCGTTGGCATAGTAAGGACGAGGAGGAAATGGGGCGTGGCATAGTAAAGACGAGGAGGAAATGGGGCGTGGCATAGTAAAGACGAGGAGGAAATGGGGCGTGGCATAGTAAAGACGAGGAGGAAATGGGGCGTGGCATAGTAAAGACGAGGAGGAAATGGGGCGTGGCATAGTAAAGACGAGGAGAAAATGGGGCGTAGCATAGTAAGGACGAGGAGAAAATGGGGCGTGGCATAGTAAAGACGAAAAAAATATGTGTTTTGGCATGGAGATGACGAAAGACATATGGGAAAATCCAATAGGAAACAAACGAAAAATGTAGCAAAGAAAAGGAGTAAGTATTTAGGATAGAACGGCGGAACTACTACTTTATTACCGCTAAAAGAAAGGGAAAAGGGAAATTGGTGCGGCCTGATGAAAAGGAAACAAGAATCTTAACGAAAGTCTTCAAACTATCGTCATTCGGACCCAACCCATCACAGCGAAGGAACAAAAGAAAAATGACGCTATGTATAATAATGTATCATAATGTATTGCCTCTGGCCTTGTACGAAATTTATAGCAGGTCAAGTCGATTTCAAACCAAGAGAAATCACGAAAATGGCTCATACTTTTGATTCATATTCAAAGAGACAACATAAATATGATATAGTACTACTACTCCTACTACTACTACTACTACTACTAAACAACAACACAACACACACAACACAACACTACTACTACTACTACTACTACTCCTACTATTACTACTACTGCTACTACTACTACTACTACTACTACTACTACTACTACAACAACAACAACAACAACAACAACTCCTCCTCCTCCTCCTCCTACTACTACTACTACTACTACTACTACTACTCTACTACTACTACTACTACTACTACTACTACTACAACAACAACAAAAACAACAACAAAAACAACAACAACAACAACAACAACAACAACAACTCCTCTCCTCCCTCCTCCCTCCTCCTCTCCTACCTCCTCCTCCTCCTCTACTACTACTACTACTACAACAACAACAACAACAAAAACAACAACAACAACAACAACAACGACTACAGGTCAAGTCGATTTAAAACCAAGAGCAATCACGAATATCGGTAATACTTTTGATTCATATTCCAAAATACAACATAAATAGGATAGTTTCTCTTCTGAACATACGTGCATTTACGTAGTGTATAAATATAACACACTGTAATGGAACTCCCCACCCCTTCTCTCTTCCTCAGGCTGCATTTTAGTCGCGCAATTATTTATCAATTATTTCATTCAGGAGGAGAAACTAATGCTGCAGGGCGTGAGGGTGAAAGCAGAAGAGGGATTCGTAGTGTAGTAATTTAATACCAATCTCGCTGATGCCAGCTCATCTATAGCTGGGGGGGGTTTTCTATTTTATTTTATATCCCTTGTTTGTTTGTGTGTTTGCTTCTATGTTAAAATATAATAGATATAAATATAGTTCAAAAAAAAATAATAAACCGGATACATTGGGAGAGATTGAGACCCAGAGGGAGAAAGCGCGTGAGGTGAAAACTCTACGGTGACGTTTTGCCGCGTTTCACTAGCTCCGTACATTTTTATGCAAGATTGTTTTTTGTTAGTAGTAGTTGTTGTTGTTGTTGTTGTTGTTGTTGTTGTTGTAGTAGTAGTAGTAGTAGTAGTAGTAGTAGTAGTAGTAGTAGTTGTTGTTGTTGTTGTTGTTGTTGTTGTTGTTGTTGTTGTTGTTGTTGTTGTTGTTGTTGTTGTTGTTGTTGTTGTTGTTGTTGTTGTAGCAGTAGTAGTAGTAGTAGTAGTAGTAGTAGTAGTAGTAGTAGTAGTAGTAGTAGTAGTAGTAGTAGTAGTAGTAGTAGTAGTAGTAGTAGTAGTAGTAGTAGTAGTAGTAGTAGTAGTAGTAGTAGTAGTAGTAGTAGTAGTAGTAGTAGTAGTGGTAGTAGTAGTAGTAGTAGTAGTAGTAGTAGTAGTAGTAGTAGTGGTAGTAGTAGTAGTAGTAGTAGTAGTAGTAGTAGTAGTAGTAGTAGTAGTAGTAGTAGTAGTAGTGTTATTATTATTATACTGATAAAAAAAAATCTCTTCATCACAACACATTTTTTGTTTGCGCGACGTTTAAGTGTTTTGATGTCAATAAATACACGGCTTCAACAGGGTTTATCAATGGACAGTGTTCCACAACCAAGCACTCACTTGAATGCCCTGATCCATTTGGAAAATTATATAGTGAAAGAGGGGACAGGGGGAGGAAGATCACCTGTACACAAGAGTAATTACAAATGCATATAATCTGATATAAATGACAACACACGAGTATTATTTTTGGAGTATTACAGCATTATATATATTACAGGATCGAGTATTACATATTGTGAAGCGAATTATAAGGGAAATAAATATGAAATCTGATATCTGAACTTTTCTTTCAGTAGCGCACTGTTGCATTAGCTTACCGCTCTGATGTGGTAAAAATGTGAAGACTCTTGTTCCAGCCACTAATGGTATCAATCTTAATCCCAAGTAGCCGCTGGGTAATGTTGCAGTTCATTGGGGATTCACATTAAATTGCTCTCGAAAGAGATACTCATCAAAGAATCGGAATAATAGCATTAAGGAACAGACGGTGAAGATAAAGAGAATTATATACTATTATCGAGATGAAGAATGTGAGTGTTGATGTATAATAACATTAAGAGGATGCTGAGTGATGAGGTTATGGATGAAACTTTACACTCTGTTGGGTCAAAAAGGACTATATTGGGACTTTGTTGGGTCAAAAAAGACTATATTGGGACTTTGTTGGGTCAAAAAAGACTATATTGGGACTTGTTGGGTCAAAAAGGACTATATTGGGACTCTGTTTGGTCAAAAAAGACTATATTGGGACTCTGTTGGGTCAAAAAAGACTATATTGGGACTGTTGGGTCAAAAAGGACTATATTGGGACTTTGTTGGGTCAAAAACGACTATATTGGGACTCTTTTGGGTCAAAAAAGACTATATTGGGACTCTGTTGGGTCAAAAAAGACTATATTGGGACTTTGTTGGGTCAAAAAGGACTATATTGGGACTCTGTTGGGTCAAAAAGGACTATATTGGGACTCTGTTGGGTCAAAAAGGACTATATTGGGACTCTGTTGGGTCAAAAAGGAATATATTGGGACTCTGTTGGGTCAAAAAGGACTATATTGGGACTTTGTTGGGTCAAAAAGGACTATATTGGGACTCTGTTGGGTCAAAAAGGACTACATTGGGACTCTGTTGGGTCGAAAAGGACTATATTGGGACTCTGTTGGGTCAAAAAGGACTATATTGGAACTCTGTTGGGTCAAAAAGGAATATATTGGGACTGTTGGGTCAAAAAGGACTATATTGGGACTCTGTTGGGTCAAAAAGGAATATATTGGGACTCTGTTGGGTCAAAAAGGAATATATTGGGACTCTGTTGGGTCAAAAAAGACTATATTGGGACTCTGTTGGATCAAAAAGGACTCAACAATATCTTCTCTCAGACCCCGTAGTCTATACTCGAAACTCTCCGCATCGTCGTAGTAACTAAACATAAGGTAAAGTGAGGAGTACTATAAAAAAAGTGGCTCTATAAGGCTCTATTAAGTCTCTATAAGGCTCTATAATGATCTAATAAGATTATATAAGGCTCTATAAGCCTCTATTAAAGTTATAAAAGGCTCTATTAAGGCTCTAAGGCTATATTAAAGCTCTATAAGGCTCTATAAGGCTCTATAATGCTCCAATAAGGCTCTATAAGGTTATAATAAGGCTTTATAAGGCTCTATAAGACTATAAGGCTCTATAAGGCTCTATAAAGCTCTATTAAGTCTATATCAGGCTCTATTAAGGCTCTATTAAGGCTCTATAATGCTCTAATAAGGCTCTATAAGGCTCTATACGGCTCTATAAGGTTCTATAAGGCTCTATTGTGGCTCTATTAGGAACAACACCCCACATCCCGCCACACCTTCCATCGTCACACCCTTCCAATGGCCAGCCATGAACGCCTCTCGAGACCTTTGAAGACGTGACCACCATGAGCAGAAACAGTGGGCGTCTGAGTTTCAAGTCCAATACCTCCTCTCCTCGGTCTTAGAGATAGGGCAGTAAGGCGTGGTGGTCATGCTGCGATGGAGTGACGAGGCAGAGGGGAACCAGAGGGGAAACCAGAGGGGAACCAAAGGGAACCAGAGGGAAACCAGAGGGGAACCAGAGGGGAACCAGAGGGGAAACCAGAGGGGAACCAGAGGGGAACCAGAGGGGAACCGGAGGGGAACCAGAAGGGATACCAGAGGGGAACCAAAGGGGAAACCAGAGGGAAAACCAGAGGGGAACCGGAGGGGAACCAGAAGAAATACCAGAGGGGAACCAAAGGGGAAACCAGAGGGGAACCAGAGGGGAAACCAGAGGGGAAACCAGAGGGGAACCAGAGGGGAACCAGAGGGGAACCAGAGGGGAACCAGAGGGGAACCAGAAGGGAACCAGAGGGGAACCAGAGGGGAACCAAAGGGAAACCAGAGGGGAACCAAAGGGGAACCAGAGGGGAACCAGAGGGGAACCAGAGGGGAACCGAGGGGAACCAGAGGGGATACCAGAGGGGATACTAGAGGGGATACCAGAGGGAAACCAAAGGGGAACCAGAGGGGATACCAGAGGGGAACCAGAGGGGATACCAGAGGGGAATGAGAAGCTGGAGGGGTGAGGGAAGGTTGGCAACTCAAAGGAAAGGGAGTGTGCAGTGACGACCAAGAAGCTCAAACTTAATAACATTTCCTTTATCGTTGAGTGACAGTTCAAGAAGCGATAATAGGGATGAAGGGGAGAGTGGTAGAGAGAGAGAGAGAGAGAGAGAGAGAGAGAGAGAGAGAGAGAGAGAGAGAGAGAGAGAGAGAGAGAGAGAGAGAGAGAGAGAGAGAGAGAGAGAGAGAGAGAAGAGAGAGAGAGAGAGAGAGGAAAGGAGGAAGAGGAGAGAGAGAGAAAGAGAAGGTTAGAGAGGATGAGATGACAGTTGAATCTAAAGACTTGGAGGGTGTTTGATGATTTAAGTCAATCTATTCGTTCATATGGTCAAAGTATTCCTTCATTTCAGGCTATAATATATATTTTCTAGAAAGATCAAGTTAGTTAGATAGATAATTGGATAGATAGACAACTGGATAGGTAGGTACAGTAAAGTAGCTAAGATAAAGGTAGCTCTAAAAAAGTAGTTAAGGTCCATGATCTAAACAGTAGTACAGGGTCCATGAGTATAGTAATAGGTAGTATAAGGTCCATAATCTATAGTAATAGTAATATATCTACTATTTAGATCATGTAAGGTCCCACCAGAGGACAACTTGGCGGCAACGATCAATGAATTCTGAGATGACATGAGGAGACCGCTGCGTGGAGAGTAAAAAGACAAAGGGAAGGACAGGCGGAGGAGATGGATGGCTACTACTCACTGCACAAGGAGGGAAAAGTACCGATTGGTGTGTAATGGAAGGGAATTTATATGTTGAAGAAAGACATTAGGGAAAAATGAGAGAGAGAGACGTAGAGTTGAAGAGATACTGAGAGAGAGAGAGAGAGAGAGAGAGAGAGAAGAGAAGAGAGAGGAGAGAGAGAGAGAGAGAGAGAGAGAGAGAGAGAGAGAGAGAGAGAGAGAGAGAGAGGAAGAGAGAGAGAGAGAGAGAGAGAGAGAGAGAGAGAGAGAGAGAGAGAGAGAGAGGAGAGAGAGAGAGAGAGAGAGAGAGAGAGAGAGAGAGAAAACGTGGACAGAAACACAAGACAGAAAAGTGACAGAAACAGAGGATAAAAAAGAGATATTCAGACAGTGAAAGACTAATACACACACACACACACACACACACACACACACACACACACACACACACACAGACAGTCGATTTATTACAGTTTCGAGTTCGTCTTGGCATCCAGGAACCTGTCTGTCGTCGCACGAGGCGTTTTATGAAGCCCTTGGCAACTCCAACCATCAAAACATTCCAGTTACTTTGAAGTTATCCTTACGAAATACTGGAACATTCGGGCGAAATTCCAGCAGTAGACATCACACAAACGCAATTTCGAGAGCTGCAAGATTTTTTTTTTTTATTGTTGTCTGCAATGAGCTATACAAAATATCACAGGCTCATGCACGCTTAGAAATAATAGTGCAGAGCTAAATCTTTGATAGGGAACTGGAATATTCCGGCGAAATTCCAGGCGCAGTAGACATCACACAAACGCAATTTCGAGTCCTGCAAGATGGATTTTTTTGTTGTTGTTGTCTGGCAGTGGCGGCTCGTGATCAAAATAAAATGACTATTCAATGGATAATAATAATAATAAATGGAGGATAAAATACAATATCTGCAATAAGTAAAAAAATATCGTAGGTTCATAAACGGTTAGAATTAATAGTGAAGAGATAAATGTATGATACCCTGAATTTTTGTTCTTTAATTATATGCTCTCGAGTATATATAAGGAAAAAATGCAATGGGAAGCAGAGAAGCAACAGTGCGATAGAGATAACACGCTTGCATTAATAGTCAAGAGGTAAATATAGGATAGGTGACTGTTTTGATACACATTGATTATAAGATCTTGAGTAAATATAAGAAACAATTCAATGGGTAACAAACAGAGAAACAACAACAGTGAGATAGATAAGAACACAGATAACGAAGGAAACAAGGAATAAGGAAGATAACACAAACCCACACATACAACATACACAATAATAAGAAATACAACAACAAATACAAGGATAAAATACTGCACATCATTCAAGCAGCATACAAGAGTGCATGAGGAATAAAGGAGAGACCACAAGCTGACCCCACACACATAACATACTCTCACATCTCACCAAGTCACATCCCCACACACATAACATACTTCATACTCACAGTCCATCCCCCACCAACCTACTCGTCACACTCACCACTCACACCCACAACTAACATACTCTCACATCTCACCAAGTCACATCCCCACACACATAACATACTCTCACATCTCACCAAGTCACATCCCCACACACATAACATACTCTCACATCTCACCAAGTCACATCCCCACACACATAACATACTCTCACATCTCACCAAGTCACATCCCCACACACATAACATACTCTCACATCTCACCAAGTCACATCCCCACACACATAACATACTCTCATATCTCACCAAGTCACAACCCCACACATATAACATACTCTCATATCTCACCAAGTCACATCCCCACACACATAACATACTCACACATCTCACCAAGTAACCCCACACACACACATAACATACTCGCACATCTCACCAAGTAACCCCACACACACACATAACATACTCTCACATCTCCAATAACCCCACAGCAACATAACTACTCCACATCTCACCCAGTAACCCACACACGTACATACTACTCGCAATCTCACCGAAGTACCCAACACAATTAATTATCGACTATCCACAGTTAACATCCCCTTAACCCTTGAGCCAGACTATTTTCTATTGTAATTTGGTCATTAGAAATTTTAGTGACTATAAGCAATGTTTTATAGCTATGACCTGTTTAGTATCCTTGTCTACTATTTAATTTGGTATATTTAGTCACTTTTTGTACTTGTATGGCTCGACAACAGACGATTTTTTATAGCAAAGGAAAGATCTTGGCGTGAAGGGGTTAAAGGCAGCCTGGTGAAGAAGAATAGAATGAAGACGACAAATAGAATGGGTGACAGAGAAACAGCAACATTGATATAGAGAAAGACAAAGAGACCCCAAACTGACCCCACGCATATAACATAGTCTCACATCACACCACGTCACATCCCCTCAAAGGCAGTATAGTGAAGGTCCTCTCGTTCCCTCGCCCTCACCCTGCAGCCCTGGCAGTGTCGCCGGTAATTACTGCCAGCCACCAGGTCAGTCAATCAAGACCCTTCTCTATGAGGTCAGTGTGGTTTTGAGCCTCGAAGCAGACCGTGTGATTGATGACTTTGGAGACGTATACTAGTGGAGACATATAGTGGAGATCTAACAGTGGAGACCTATTAGTGGAGACCTATTAGTGGAGACCTATTAGTGGAAACCTACTACTGGAGACCTATTACTGGAGACCTATTAGTGGAGACCTATTAGTGGAGACCTACTACTGGAGACCTATTAGTGGAGACCTATTAGTGGAGACCTACGAGTGGAGACCTATTAGTGGAGACCTACGAGTGGAGACCTACTAGTGGAGACCTATTAGTGGAGACCTACGAGTGGAGACCTACTAGTGGAGACCTATTAGTGGAGACCTATTAGTGGAGACCTACTACTGGAGACCTATTAGTGGAGACCTATTAGTGGAGACCTACGAGTGGAGACCTACTAGTGGAGACCTACTAGTGGAGACCTATTAGTGGAGACCTATTAGTGGAGACCTATTAGTGGAGACCTACGAGTGGAGACCTACTAGTGGAGACCTATTAGTGGAGACCTATTAGTGGAGACCTATTAGTGGAGACCTACTACTGGAGACCTATTAGTGGAGACCTACTAGTGGAGACCTATTAGTGGAGACCTACGAGTGGAGACCTACTAGTGGAGACCTATTAGTGGAGACCTACTAGTGGAGACCTATTAGTGGAGACCTACTAGTGGAGACCTATTAGTGGAGACCTACGAGTGGAGACCTACTAGTGGAGACCTATTAGTGGAGACCTACGAGTGGAGACCTACTAGTGGAGACCTATTAGTGGAGACCTACGAGTGGAGACCTACTAGTGGAGACCTATTAGTGGAGACCTATTAGTGGAGACCTGTAGTGGAGACCTACTATTGGAGACCTATTAGTGGAGACCTATTAGTGGAGACCTGTAGTGGAGACCTATTAGTGGAGACCTATTAATGGAGACCTGTAGTGGAGACCTATTAGTGGAGTCCTGCTAACCCCCTGTGTCATGTTGGTAGTAGTTCCACCCCTCCCTGACCACCTCTCTACCTGGCTCCCTCTCCCCTCCCTCCTTCTCTCCATCTAACCTCATTGGGTAACATGGGGAGGCACTAGCAAAATGGTTAGCGTACGTCACCAAGTGGCGTGTTCGGTAACCCGAGTTCGATCCCCGATGAGGGCAGAATCCACTTAATATCTTACTGCAACCGTCGAGTGGCCTAAGAACACCCACATGCTGCCCATTAACTCTACCTTCGATTGCGAGTGCATCGGAGGACACAGGGGGGCGGCATGAGCCTCTAATCACAGGTGTCACTATAAAAAATCCTGCCTGCGCCACCACAGGCGAGGGCCAACCATCACAGCCCTTTAAGTGAACCTCCAGGGCCTACCATCCGAGCCCTGGGTCACCACTGCCTACAGGCGCTATAGGCATAAATAAAAATAAAAAAAGGTTTATTCGCTCTTGTATGCTTAAATCATGTGCAGTATTCTGTCACTGTATTGCTGGACCCGATATTGATGTTATTGTGATTATTATCTTGGTCTTAGCAAATTGTGGTCAATAAAACATCCATCTATCTATCTATCTATCTGTCTATCTATCTGTCTATCTATCTATCTAGCTATCTATCTATCTGTCTATCTATCTATCTGTCTATCTATCTATCTATCTATCTGTCTATCTATCTATCTGTCTATCTATCTATCTGTCTATCTATCTATCTGTCTATCTATCTATCTATCTATCTATCTGTCTATCTATCTATCTGTCTATCTATCTATCTATCTATCTATCTGTCTATCTATCTATCTATCTATCTATCTGTCTATCTATCTATCTGTCTATCTATCTATCTGTCTATCTATCTATCTGTCTATCTATCTATCTATCTATCTATCTATTTGTCTATCTATCTATCTATCTATCTATTTGTCTATCTATCTAGCTATGTCTCTATCTCTGTTCTTTGTTTGATCTGTCAGTGCTCCCCCTCTTTCATCTCCTCTTTCATTATATTCTCCATCATTATTATCCTTCTTTTATGGTTCACTTTTATTTTCTTCTTATTCTTTCTTCTCCTCCTCTGCTTTATTCTTTTTCTTTATTCCTCCCACGTATGCGTCATCGTGTTCTTTGTACTCGTATAATTATGTATAAATTCATTTCCCTCGCGTTCATTTCCTTGTGCTCCTCTCTCTTGTGTCGTATATGTTTTCCTCTCTCTCTCTCTCTCTCTCTCTCTCTCTCTCTCTTCTCTCTCTCTCTCTCTCTCTCTCTCTCTCTCTCTCTCTCTCTCTCTCTCTCTCTCTCTCTCTCTCTCTCTCTCTCTCTCTCTCTCTCTCTCTCTCCATGTTGCACCTATCTGCCATTGTTTTTTTACTTATTGCGAAAAACGTGATTTAAAAAAAAAATCAAGGCAATACCCCTTGCAAAATTTCGAAAATAATTCGAAAAATAGATTTCCTTATGAATGTTATTCCTATGACCTTTCAGGCATGCTGAACACGAATCTGGAGTCAGTTTTCAGTTACAATGATTAGAAGTCCCTATTTCAGTCAATTCAGAATGACATGATACTTCCAGATATTCCTTAAAAACCAGAAATTTGACAAAACTTACTACAACAGACACAAATATGATAGGCATTGTTATATTAATCATAGTCTGCACCTATCTGCCATAGTTTTTTTAGTTATTGCGAAAAACTTGATTTTCTAAAAAAAAATCAAGGCATACCCCTTGCAAAATTTCGAAAAAATATCGAAAAATAATTTGCTTAAAAATTTATTCCAATCACCTTTCGGGCATACTGAACACGAATCTGGAGTTTATTTTCAGTTACAATGATTAGAAGTCCCAATTTCCCTTTTGATTAGAAGTCCAATATTTAAATCTACGTTTTTTCAGTTTGAATCCGTTGCTTCTTGTTCTAGCCTGTCTCATCACGCCACGCATCGATAAGGATAAGATAAAAGGCCATTACTTTAAGGCGGGTCCAATTAAAGCTATAGAAGTGAGTCCTGCTGAAGAAAGTGATAATGATGGAGATGTGGCGTGGGTCTGACGTTTCAATTAACCCCTTCCAACCCAGAACGTAATTTCCATTGTAATTTGGGTACCATTAGACGATTTTTAGTGGATATAGGTAATGTTTTTTATAGATATGACCTACTTAGTATCCTTGTCGACTAACTAATTTGGTATATTCTGTTACTTTTCGTAATTTTATGGCTAACAACAGACGATTTTATATAGCAAAGGAAAAATCTGGGTGTGAAGGGGTAAAGGGGAAAATATTGCGTCTGAAATTGAGCATTGAAAGTTACCTGAAATTGATTTCCGACTGATGGCCTAACGCGGCTCACTGACTCCACGTAATGAATATTCCTATTAACCTTTTTTTAATGAAATCGTCGTTTTGTTAAATGATGTAACTTTTTATATTTCCAAAAAGACATTTTAACAAACATTTACGTGTAGAAATGGAGTGATTGTTTTTTTAATGGCAGCTCATTAGTTGATTTTAAATAGCATTCATTTAAAATATGACGTGTCTGTTTATTTAATATATGTATGCATGAAAAACAATTAAATGAAAATATATATATAACATAAAATAAAATAATAATAATAATTGCCTACAGGCGCTATGGGCTCCAACGTAAAAAAAAAAAAAAAAAAAAAAAAAAAAAAAAAAAAAAAAAAATCATGCGTCCAGCCAATGGTTCTGCCCAATATATAATAGAAGGCTAATATAATAATAGAATAATAGAATGGTTCTCTAACAACTACAAGTATCTTCAGTCAGTGTTGTTCCCTTCACCATGACTTTATTACCTCACAAATACCTATGACACTCCAAGTCAAACATGTAGCCTTGAATTCTTTCTCCTCTTTTTTCCACGTCTTTAACTTTCCATTAATTTTCTCATATTAATTATTCCTGTCTCATTACTCATTCAAAAGATCATCCATGCGTCCTTTGTGATAAAACTCTCTCTCTCCTCTCTCTCTCTCTCTCTCTCCTCTCTCTCTCTCTCTCTCTCTCCTCTCTCTCTCTCTCTCTCTCTCTCTCTCTCTCCTCTCTCTCTCTCTCTCTCTCTCTCTCTCTCTCTCTCTCTCTCTCTCCTCTCTCTCTCTCTCCTCTCTCCTCTCTCTCCTCTCTCTCTCTCCTCTCTCTCTCTCTCTCTCTCTCTCTCTCTCTCTCCCTCTCTCACTCTCTCCCTCTCTCTCTCTCTCACTCCCATCTCTCTCTCTCTCTCTCTCTCTCCCTCCCTTCCCTCCCTCCCTCCTCCCTCCCTCCTCCCCTCCTCCTCCTCCTCTCCTTCTCTCCCTCTCCCTCCTCCCTCCTCTCTCTCTCTCTACTCTCTCGTCTCTCTCTCTCTCGTCATTGCTGCTTATTCCATCATGCATGGTCTCTCATACATCTTCCTTTCTTTTTCCTTTACCTCAGAACAAAAAGAATTTACCAAAGTGATTGGGGTCTGTCGAAACACAACCAATTTCTAGTTTTCCGATGTAAATAAAAACGTAATACCACTTCAAAGAATATTTCCTTTACTTTTTTTACAGATTCATCACTCGCATCGAATTATTCTATAAATCACTGGGTTTTTATTGTATTTGCTGCTGTATCGAGTAATGCATGGCCATACATTACAGTGTATGGCCTATTATATGTTTCCTGTACACTCTCAGAAATTAGTGTATATTAATTAATTATTATAATTAAGTATTATTAACGGTATATTAAGGGTAGAATTGTTACATCGCACCATCACTACCCTTTTTAAACCCTACGTCCAGACAGGAGGGTAGATGCTGCCGATTATACCCTTTATCTACCCTTTATCTACCCTTTTTAGACGAGAGGGTTGCAAAAGGGTATATTTGCGTCGATCCGAAAGGGTATATTTGTAAGGGTAGAAAAAGGGTAGCAGTATTTCATCACTACAAATACCCTTTTTCTACCCTTTTCCTACCCTTTTTTCTAAGAGTGTACTTCCTATAGACTCCGCATCGAAATATTCTATAAATCGCGGGCTTTTTTATGTTATTTTCTGCTGTATCGAGTAGTTCGTGGCCATGCATTACAGTGTGTATGCCTATTTTCATGATTGCATGCTCAGGACTTTCCGGCCCATAAGGATTACCTCTATCTCTGTTTATTGCAATTGTTTTACTCACTCATCCATCACAGTCACCATTGCCTTGTTTCGCAGAGCAACACAACTTAGCAGAACGCAACACAGCAGAACGGAGGCTATAACAAAGGAACGTAACCCAGCACAAAGCAACACAACATAGCAGAACACAACACAACATAGCAGAACACAACACAACATAATACAAAACAACACAACTTAGCAGAACGCAACACAGCACAACGGAGGATATAACAAAGCAATGTAACCCAGCACAAAGCAACACAACATAGTAGAACACAGCACAACATAATACAAAGCAACACAGCATAGCAAAACACAGCATAGCAAAACACAGCATAGCAAAACACAGCATAGCAAAAGACAGCAAAGCATAATACAAAGCCAATTACCTTTGTTTCGCAGAGTGAGATTGATTAAAAAAACATCACAATCGTTATCAGGCGTTTGAAAATGAGTTAGAACAGAAAAGTTGAATACGAAAAATAAGTAAGTACGAAAAATAAGTAAGTACGAAAAATAAGTAAGTAACATTGGCATGATTTTTAAGATGCCCAAAATTGTTGATGAAGAGAATCAATTAAAACATGATGAAAATAACATTGTGATCGACATAACAGTACATAATCTTTTCCCTCGTTGTTATACTCTTACTAATGCCACCCGAAAATGTACCTATATATCTAATAAGCCTGTACCTGTGCTTCTGTATACCTAACCTTACCGGACCGTAACCTAACCTGACCTAACCTGACCTGACCTAACCTGACCTTGTGACCAAACCGTTTCTGGCAGAGATTACAACTTAGGCGGCATAAGAAAATATATTGATTCCCGCTATAAACAAGAGCTAGATTCATTCAAAACACATCAAAACTAAATAGTAATGTCTTCGAAATAGGTGGTGGCCTTCCAACGTCCACCCACACCTCACACCTGACATTGACGCATGGATTAACACAGACAAAGGAAGGTGGACAAATAGACAGGTAGATGCATAGATTATGATAGTTAAAAATAGACAGGTATACTCTTGTGTTTTTTTACGAGGTGAAAAATCCTGCCCCCTTGCTGCTTACTGACTGATATACTGATATTTGATGCCAGGAGAAGGGAATACTACGCTTCATCTAAATTTCAGTTGTATTCTATCATAGTCAATCATATTATCAGGTAAACATAGGCATCATTTTAAGCATGAGACTAAGATAGATTGGAATTTTTGCCTCGTTAAAAAAATAGACTATAGGGTGACCACGAGACGAGGCAGGGGAGGGGCGGCTTTGGCAGGGAGAAGTAAACACACGTAGGCCTTGCCGAGAGATCCCCTGGCAGGAAATAATTAAAAACCTAGAATATATGGACCGACCAGAAAAATGGAAGGGTAATACGAGGGAAGAAGAAGAAGAGAGAGAGAGAGAGAGAGAGAGAGAGAGAGAGAGAGAGAGAGAGAGAGAGAGAGAGAGAGAGAGAGAGAGAGAGAGAGAGAGAGAGAGAGAGAGAGAGAGAGAGAGAGAGAGAGAGAGAGAGAGAGAGAGAGAGAGAGAGAGAGAGAGAGAGAGAGAGAGAGAGAGAGAGAGAAAAAAAAAAAATATTAATACTTGATGAAGACTTGATTGAAATATTTGAAATACTTGAAATATTTGAAGGGTATCACGAGGTCCAAATAACAAAAAACAAAAAAAGAGAGAGAAATTACAATACTTTTTGAAGGAAAACTTGATTGTAATACTTGATGGCAAACTTGATAATATAGGCTAAGTCTTATATCCTGAACTTGCTTTTTATAATTAACACTAAAAGCAAGTGGGTTATGAAGACACTGCATACCTACATACGGTCAAGTCAGTGAAAAATTATATTGAAGAACAAAAATACAAATGTTAAAATGAAAATGTCAATAAATGAGAAAAAATGTTAAAATATAAAGTTTGTGATTTATTCCACACATCGCGTTCTTCATTGACGTGTTTTCGTTCGTACGTTTTCCCCTCGCTCCCCTCAACGCAGACTTTATAGAGAAGGTTTTTTCATTATGTCTTGCTGTGGATCCTTCCCCGAGGCGTCGCGTTTGTTTACCTGCTGACTAAAGCTGCCACGGTGGTTAGGAGGAAGAAGAAGAAGAAGAAGAAGAAGAAGAAGGAGGAGGAGGAGGAGGAGGAGGAGGAGGAGGAGGAGGAGGAGGAGGAGGAGGAGGAGGAGGAGGAGGAGGAGGAGGAGGAGGAGGAGGAGAGGTGGAGGAGGAGAGGAGGAGGAGGAGGAGGAGGAGGAGAAGGAGGAGGAGAAGGAGGAGGAGGAGACACCAGCCTCAGCGGCCTCCACGGTGGCGGTATAGAGAATATTGATGTAACGCATGCCAAAACTAAAACAAATCTAGTATAAGAACATAAGAAAATAAGGAAGCTACAGGAGGCCGCTAGACCTACACGTGGTAGTTCCTGATACTTAACACTACCTACATCCACCTTTCAGGATCCATAACGATGTCTAGCCTCCTTTTCAAACTCCCTATTGACCCCGCACTCCGCACAGTATATGATAGATACAAACACACTCACAAATGCACACACAAATACATATACATGATACGTTATTACGGAAACCCTATAGTCTATTTTATTTATTATGGTCAAAATGCAGTAAGGAAGCCACGCCCCCCTGCCTCCCCTTCTATTCTACGGGGCAGCTGATTGGTGCACTCCTTGTATCATCACTACCAATCACAATATCTTCACTACTTAACAGCGGCGTGACAAATAAAAAACCCCTCTGTAGTGAGCATTGCTCTGTCCATGGTCCCGCGCTGTTAAAGTAGTGAAATATTGTGATTGGTAGTGATGATACGAGGATGCACCATCAGTCAGCCTGCCCCGTAGAATAGAAGGGGAGGCAGGGGCGTGGCTTCCTTACTGCATTTTGACCATAATAAAAAATAGACTATACTCTACCTCCATTTGATAGTCTGTACCTGTTCCATCCTGTTCCTCTCTCAATGATTTCTCCTTAAAACTTACCTTTCCCCTACCTGCTTCCCCCAACGTCCCCCTCCCCCCGTCCCATCTAGTACCCTTTCAGCTCCTCACTACCCCCCTCACCCCCCCATCTCCTCCTCCATCCCCTCCCTGTCACGCTCGAGCCTCCAACCCCCCCATCTCCTCCTCCGTCCTCTCCCTGTCACGCCTCGAGCCTCCAACCCCCCATCCCTCCTCCACCTCTCCCTGTCACGCTCGAGCCTCCAACCCCCCCATCTCCTCCTCCATCCTTCCCTGTCACGCTCGAGCCTCCAACCCCCCCATCTCCTCCTCCATCCTCTCCCTGTCACGCTCGAGCCTCCAACCCCCCCATCTCCTCCTCCATCCTCTCCCTGTCACGCTCGAGCCTCCAACCCCCCCATCTCCTCCTCCATTCCGTCTCCTGTCCCTTACCCTCGAGCCTCCAACCCCCCCATCTCCCTCCTCCATCCTCTCCCTGTCACGCTCGAAGCCTCCAACCCCCCCATCTCCTCCTCCATCCCTCCCTGTCACGCTCGAGCCTCCAACCCCCCCATCTCCTCCTCCATCCTCTCCCTGTCACGCTCGAGCCTCCAACCCCCCATCTCCTCCTCCATCCTCTCCCTGTCACGCTCGAGCCTCCAACCCCCCCATCTCTCCTCATCCTCTCCTGTCACGCTCGAGCCTCCAACCCCCCCATCTCCTCCTCCATCCTCTCCCTGTCACGCTCGAGCCTCCAACCCCCCCATCTCCTCCTCCATCCTCCTCCCTGTCACGCTCGAGCCTCCAACCCCCCCATCTCCTCCTCCATCCTCTCCCTGTCACGCTCGAGCCTCCAACCCCCCCATCTCCTCCTCCATCCTCTCCCTGTCACGCTCGAGCCTCCAACCCCCCCATCTCCTCCTCCATCCTCTCCCTGTCACCCTCGAGCCTCCAACCCCCCCATCTCCTCCTCCATCCTCTCCCTGTCACCCTCGAGCCTCCAACCCCCCCATCTCCTCCTCCATCCTCTCCCTGTCACCCTCGAGCCTCCAACCCCCCCATCTCCTCCTCCATCCTCTCCCTGTCACCCTCGAGCCTCCAACCCCCCCATCTCCTCCTCCATCCTCTCCCTGTCACGCTCGAGCCTCCAACCCCCCCATCTCCTCCTCCATCCTCTCCCTGTCACCCTCGAGCCTCCAACCCCATCTCCCCCCCAAACCCAACCTACACTCTACGCAGGATCGAACGCTGTCTGTCTATTCCACGGTGAACAATGTGTGACTGAAGGCTTTTGTTGTCGGTGGAAAAACAACAGTACAGCCAGAAAGCTTTTGTTCTCGGGGTAAAAAGTATAGGGCGTGAAGATCTCTTAATAGTACACAACAATGATCTTCTGAGAACGACCTTGGACAAAAGTACTATACCGTTGACACGTGATAGATGTTACCTAAAATATATATGTACCTATATATATGGTAGCTTTGTCATCTATTTTTCTTCCATTTTTTCATTATATTATTATAGAAATTATGGGCGTGATAATCTCTTAATAGTAAACAACAAAGATCTTCTGAGTACCTTGGAAAAAAAGTTCTATTGTTTTAACACGTGATAGCATTTACAGGAAAATAATATGTACCTATATGTAATTATATATGGTAGCTTTTTCATTTATTTTCTTTCTATTTTTTTCTATTTATTTAGTGTAGCGTCTCAGTCCCATCAACTTGCCGTTTAATCCCTTGGAAAAAATTAATATACCATTTTGACATGTGATAACTTTAACAACAACAAAATATGTACCTATATATACGGTATCTTTGTTATATATTTTCCTTCTCTTTGTTAACCCCTTGAGGCCCAGAACGTAATTTCCATTGTAATTTGGGTGCTATTAGACGATTTTTTGTGACTACAAGCAATATTTTATAGCTATGACCTGTTTAGTATCCTTGTCGACTAACTCATTTGGTATATTAAATGACTTTTCTTAATATATGGCTCGACAACAGACGATTTTATATAGCAAAGGAAAGATCTGGGCGTGAAGGGGTTAACTCTTTCTCTCAGGTATTTCGTTTTCTTATATCGTATAGCACCTCACATGTCTCATTTCTAGGTATCTATTTATTAATGTCAGGTATATATTTTTTTTATTATACAGTGTAGCACGTCACATGTCCTTTTTTTAGGTATTTCTTTCTTTCTTCCAGGTGTTCCTTTTTCTTATATCGTGTAGCACCTCCCATGTCCCATTTCTAGTTGTTGTTGTGTTGTTGTTGTTGTTTTTTTTTTTTTTTTTTTTTTTTTTTTTTATTTAGTTTTTTATTTATTTATTTTTTTTATTTTTTATTTTTTTTTTTTTTTTTTTTTTTTAGTTTTTTTTTATTTTTTTTTTTTTAGGTATCTATTTATTCATTTCAGGTCTATATTTTTTGGATTATACAGTGTAGCACGTCCCATGTCCTTTTTTTTTAGGTATTTCTTTCTTTCTTCCAGGTGTTCCTTTTTCTTATATCGTGCAGCACCTCCCATGTCCCCTCAGTTTGCTGTTTCTTCCTTCCCTCCATCCCGCCACCTTCATCTCGTCCCTTATAACTGCATCTCAGCAATTGCATTTCCTTCCACTCCCTCTCTGCTGCAGTGCTCACAAAATTGCTTTCACACTTTCCCCCTGTTACCTATCAATACAATGTTGTGTGTGTGTGTGTGTGTGTGTGTGTGTGTGTGTGTGTGTGTGTGTGTGTGTGTGTTGTGTGTTGTGTTGTATGTGTATGTGAACGGAAGAAATAACGGAAGCAACGAAAGCAACGGAAGAATAAGCGTGTGTGTGTGTGTGTGTGTGTGTGTGGTGTGTGTGTGTGTGTGTGAGTGAGTGTGTGTTCTGGAAGTGGTAGGAATAAGTAGTACTTGTAGATGATAATAATTGATAATGATGATAATAAAAAACACGAAAAATAGAAACTGTACCAAGACCTAGCCAAGGAAGAGAAGGTTTCGTGCGGCGTTGGCAACAGTGACCCAAAGAAGAAGAGTAGAGGAAGATGATGAAAATGATGATATAGAGAGAAGACAACCAAGAAAAAAGAAGATAAGCAAGAAGAGGAGAGAAAGATGATGATAGTGATGATAAAAGACGAAGATAACGAAGAAACAGATAAGGAAGAAGAAGAAGAAAGAGAAAATAGATAGAGAGCTGAGATCAGATGGAGGAGGCGATGGGAGGGCAGCGGTAGGCTAAGACCACCTATGAAAGTCGGAAATGGAAGAGCCTCCGGTAGATGACAGGTGCAGGTGATGTATTCCGGGGAGAGCGAGAGAAGGGGGAGGGGGTAGTACGTATATAAAGGGAAAAATATAAGAGTGACGCTGTATAGAAATAGGAGCAAAGAGGGGGAGGTGGTAGTAGTACGTATATAAAGGAACAAAAATATATGAGTGATGCCGTATAGAAATGGGAAGGAGCAAAGAGGTCTTCCAATCTAGGAAACAGCACTAGACGCTCTGAAACTCCACCGAAACACACGAACAAAAAGTTACAGTAAATAGACAAGTAACAGTAATAAAAAAGTATATAGTAATATAATAAAAAGTAACAGTAGTAAAAATAAATATAAGTCACCCTGTAAATTGCTTCTAATGATACACCGTCAAATTTCCGAAGCTAACAAAAAGCCACTCAAAGCTATTCACGATTGACTGTCATAACACCACACTGCCCCATCATCGTCACTACTCCAATCACCATACAGCAAAGATACACATAAATACCCCTTTAAATAGTAAAAAAAAAATACGAATAGCCCCTAAAAATAATAAAAAATATTCTATAAGTCCCTTAAAATAATGAAAAATATACTATAAGTCCCTTAAAATAATGAAAAATATACGAGTAGCCCCTAGAAATAATGAAAACCATATAATAATGAGGTTTGGGTGTCTATCTCTCATCAGCTATAGTTCCTAACCCCAATGACTATCTCAACCCTCAGGAAACTATAATAATGAGGTTTGGGTGTCCTATATTCATCAGCTAGTTAGTTACCCCAATGACATCTCAACCCTCAGGAAACCCATATAATAATGAGGTTTGGGTGTCTATCTCTCATCAGCTAGTGTGTCTACCCCATGACATCTCAACCCTCAGGAAACCTATAATAATGAGGTTTGGGTGTCTATCTCTCATCAGCTAGTGTGTCTACCCCATGACATCTCAACCCTCAGGAAACCCATATAATAATGAGGTTTGGGTGTCTGTCTCTCATCAGCTAGTGTTTCTACCCCATGACATCTCAACCCTCAGGAAACCTATAATAATGAGGTTTGGGTGTCTGTCTCTCATCAGCGCGTCCATGAGCACCTCCCAGCCCGCCACAACACAAGGAAGGGGCCTCTTTAAAGGAAGCTCCGTCTCCTACACCCCTTAATCCACTATGCACCATTAATTATGCATGCACGTTTTCTTTTCATCAATACTGGAGGTTAGTTCAAGGTAGTCAAATTTGCCTTCATGAATTCAACGAGGCAAGAGAAAACGGACAGAGCTACAACTATAGAAAGCTAACTTAAGTATTATTTCCATTGACCATGTAATAATTTTATGAGTTGAATTCTTGGTAGATGTGTCCCCTGAGGGACCGTATTGCGTTTGGCGTGTGTTTGTCGTGTGTGTGTCCGTGTTCGTGGCTGTTATATGTGTGTTTGGTGTGTGTGTGTGTTGGGTCATGAAAACGACAATAGAGAGAGGCAATACTTTTCAAAGAAGACGCCTCTCCTCCCCTTAATCCTATCACCATTTTCACTTTGCCTTTTTCCTTCATCATACTGGGCTCTTCCAGTCCTCAATTCCTTCATGCACTTCACACTCCCCCCTCAGCCTAGGAAAGGAGGCACACAAACTTAGAGAAGGGTAACTTAAGTAGATTTCCAATGTGAGCCATGTAATAATTATGAGCTTGAATTCTTGAGTAGAGTGGTCGTGAGGGGACGTGTGCGTGTGTGCGTGTGTGTGTGTGTGTGTGTGTGTGTGTGTGTGTGTGTGTGTGTGTGTGTGTGTGTGTGTGTGTGTGTGTGTATAAAAGACAATAGAGGAGAAGGCAATACATTTTCAAAAACAGACAGAGAGCCTCATCCCTCCTGCACTTTGTCTTCCATGTTCGACCTTTGACCTTTCCTTCCTCCTCCTCCTCCTCCTCCTCCTCCTCCTCCTCCTCCTCCTCCTCCTTCGTGGTATAGGTGAGGCAACAAAGACTGGTGTCAGAGAGGTCTTGCGTAACCAAATAAAACAAAAAAATATAAAACATTCATAGTACCCTTCACACTGTTATTACGTAAGCTCTCTCTCTCTCTCTCTCTCTCTCTCTCTCTCTCTCTCTCTCTCTCTCTCTCTCTCTCTCTCTCTCTCTCTCTCTCTCTCTCTCTCTCTCTCTCTCTCTCTCTCTCTCTCTCTCTCCATCCCCCTACCCACACACACACAGGAGATAAACATGACATACAGCTACCATAAGGAAGGTCTGCTACGAATATTTCCCGCCGGGGCCATGCGGGGCCGAATGTGGCTTGTGTGACAGTGGCGGTCACACCAATATAGTAATAATATAAGGCGATACACATTCTTCAAACAATACCAACAGCCTGTCACTGAATCATTGGCAAGACGGAGAAGGCGATATACACATTCTTCAAACAAAGGAAAACTCCACCTCCTTGTGATACTGAATGTGAGAAATAGGCATAAAAATGATGTATTTAGGGTTTCTTCAGATGTATTACACTGCTTGAGAAAAAAATATTGATATTCTTATACATTTGTGAGTATTTATCTAGCCATGAAATATCAGAAATGGTCTGACGATGGGTACATTTCAGGAGCATCAACCGCACTCATAATTCACACTAGGGATAGACAGTTGGAGGTACAGAAAAACTAGGAAGACATTAAAAGAAAAGGAAAAATTGAAACTAAGTATGCAGGTAAGAAATGTAGGTTCATGAGGTGCTATAATTATATGTACCTATAGATAGAGAAAAAGAAGATGAGAGAGAGAGAGAGAGAGAGAGAGAGAGAGAGAGAGAGAGAGAGAGAGAGAGAGAGAGAGAGAGAGAGAGAGAGAGAGAGAGAGAGAGAGAGAGAGAGAGAGAGAGAGAGAGAGAGAGAGAGAGAGAGAGAGAGAGAGAGAGAGATTGCGTAATAACAGTGTGAAGGGTAGTATGAATGTTTTGTTTTGTTTTTTTATTTGGTTACGCAAGGCCTCTCTGACCCCAGAAGATAGATAAAGAAGATGAACATTAGTGAGGTTCAACAGGCGAGTATTCTTTACTAAGAACCCGCAAAATCAACCCTGCACCGTCCACTAACCTACGATGGGTCAATACGTTTTATGAAGGATCGGTGGGAAAAGTTGCCCGCCGAACTACCTTCCCCCTTTCCCCCTAAAACACAACGTTTTATGAAGGATCGGTGGGAAAAGTTGCCCGCCGAACTACCTTCCCCTTCCCCCTAAAACACAACTCTAGTGCAAATGATGAACAGGATAGAAAACTAGAAACCCAAAACCCTCCAATTCACCCGACCCATCATTAACTATTACTAAAAATGCTGATAAAAGAAACCCACGCCAGATAATGATGATACATAATGACCCACATCATTAACAAGCTTTCCTCGTCCCTCCCTTCTACACCGAAACTGAGACCACTATAATTACTTTCCTGTAGAC
>JACEEZ010001576.1:1247500-1250000 GCA_016584305.1 Chionoecetes opilio | reverse complement strand
GAGAGAGAGAGAGATGAGAGGAGAGAGAGAGAGAGAGAGAGAGAGAGAGAGAGAGAGAGAGAGAGAGTCACAAGACTTCCATCCAGCCTCAGATGACTAGCTCACTACATCGTTTTAATTATATCTGATCATTTTATTTAAACAGTAGTTCATGGATTCCCTATCTTATCAGGAGATTGGGAAACACATTAGTGAAGTCGTTCCAATTTCACGGGTCACCGAAAGAAGGAGCTGCGAGGGACAGACTGAGAGAGAGAGAGGAGAGAGAGAGAGAGAGTGAGAGGAGAGAGAGAGGAGAGAGAGAGAGAGAGAGAGAGAGAGAGAGAGAGAGAGAGAGAGAGAGAGAGAGAGAGAGAGAGAGAGAGAGAGAGAGAGAGAGAGAGAGAGAGAGAGAGAGGAGATAGAGTGTGTGTGTGTGTGTGTGGGTGGTGGTGGGTGGGTGGGTGGGTGGGTGGTGTGGTGTGTGGTGGGTGGGTGGGTGGGTGGGTGGGTGGGTGGGTGGGTGGGTGGTGGGTGGGTGGGTGGGTGGGTGGGGTGGGTGGGTGGGTGGGTGGGTGGGTGGGTGGTGGGTGGTGGGTGGGTGGGTGGGTGGGTGGGTGGTGGGTGTGGTGTGTGTGTGTGTGTGTGTGTGGTGTGTGTGTGTGTGTGTGTGTGTGTGTGTGTGTGTGTGTGTGTGTGTGTGTGTGTGTGTGTGTGTGTGTGCCCAGAGTACGTACGTGAAGATGACACCAGAGGAAATTATATGTTAGTTTTTTTGGCATTTCCATAAAGGAAGCCTCGGGTACCACACCAACAAACCTTTTTCCATTTATCCACCACCCTCCTTACCCCGTGCTATCCTATCCACGCCCCTATGTTGACTTTCCCTTCTACACACTATACATGTACTGTACTTACGTCGTTATGAAAGCCACCGTCACACCACCTTCACGTTAAGTCAAGTCACCGTGATAGACTTGAGATGGTTTGAGACGCTTAAACACCCCGTGAGAGGCTTAGAAGGACCCAGACAAACAAACCAGAATAGGGTAAACCTTAGGGTAGCCATTCATCTCTTCCAACAGCATCTGAGACTCCACCTTCCTGTGTCTAACCTTTCACTCCCACCCTTCCAACCAGCGTCGTCCTTAACCCCTTGAGACCCAGAACGTAATTTCCATTGTAATTTGGCTACCGTTAGACGAGTTTAACTAATATAAACAATATTTGATAAGATATGATCTGCCTAGTATCCTTTTCCACTAGCTAATTTGATATATTAAGTTAGTTTTTGTAATTCTATGGTTAACAACAGACGATTTTATATAGCAAAGGAAAGATCTGGGCGTGAAGGGGTTAAGACTGGCATCTGTGTTTACTCCAGACATTTTGAGAATATTTATCACGGGAAAGCTTGCTAGATATACATTTCCACATGAAATTAAAATTTTTCTCGGATGTTAAAGCCTCATATAAAGTTTAGGAGCGAGAGTTTACAGCGTTTTCCGTCGTAGCGTGAAGGAGGAGTCTTCACTGTTTAAAAAGAAGATGAAAAAGTGGCGCCAAAGAGGCTATGAACAAGGCCCACCGAGGGAGCGTGCGGGAGGCGAGAGCTTAATCCGAAAGAGATTAAAAGAGCTCCGAGCTCTTGTGAGTCAAATTTTCCGGCTCATGTGTTCCTTCACGCGCTTGGGCACCGAGAGAAGCATGTTAGGGGGGGGGGGGAGGTGGCGGTGACGGGAAGGGAGGGACTGATGTTAGGGGGGGAGGGCTAGAGGAGGGGTAGAGGAGGTGGGGGTGAGGGGGAAGGAGGGACTAATGTTAGGGGGAGGAGGAGGTGGTGACGGGAAGGAGGGACTAATGTTAGGAGGTGGCGGTGAAGGGAAGGGAGGGACTAATGTTAGGAGGTGGCGGGTGACGGGGAAGGAGGGACTAATGTTAGGGGGAGGTGGTGGTGAAGGGGAAGGAGGGAGTAATGTTAGGGGGGAGGAGGTGAGGGTGGCGAGAAGGGAGGGACTGATGTTAGGGGGAGGTGGTGGGGGTGACGGGGAAGGAGGGACTAAAGTTAGGGGGAAGAGAGGGAAATGAAGGAAAAAGAGGGGGGAAAGAGGGAAAAAGAGGGAAATGAGGGGAAAAGGATGGATAAAAGAGGGACAAAAAGGGAATGAAGGAAAAAGAGGGGAAAAAGAGGGGGGAAAGAGGGAAAAAAGAGGGAAATGAGGGGAAAAGGATGGATAAAAGAGGGACAAAAGAGGGAAATGAAGGAAAAAGAGGGGAAAAAGAGGGAAAAAAGAGGGAAATGAGGGGAAAAGGATGGATAAGAGAGGGACAAAAGAGGGAAATAAAGGAAAAAAGAGGGGGGAAAGAGGAGAAAAAAAGAGGGAAATGAGGGGAAAAGGATGGATAAAAGAGGGACAAAGAGGGAAATGAAGGAAAAAAGAGGGGAAAAAAAGAGGGAAAAAAGAGGGAAATGAGGGGAAAAGGATGGATAAGAGAGGGACAAAAGAGGGAAATGAAGGAA
>JACEEZ010001576.1:1217500-1237500 GCA_016584305.1 Chionoecetes opilio | reverse complement strand
ATTCTCAAACGATGACTTGTTGAGGACTAAAACAACCACGCTGTCACCCTATATACAGTCATCCATCATGATAACTAAGAGCGTCATCCACCTCGCCAGGACACCCTATATTCACGCGACCCTATTTTAATGACACAAGAGCCAGTGATTCTCAAACGATGACTGTTGAGGACTAAAACAACCACGCTGTCACCCTATATACAGCCCATCATGATAACTAAGAGCGTCATCCACCTCGCCAGGACACCCTATATTCACGCGACCCTATTTTAATGACACAAGAGCCAGTGATTATCAAACGATGACTTGTTGAGGACTAAAACTACCCTGCTGTCACCCTATATACAGTCCACCACCACCACCACCTACAACCCACTACATCATGATAACTAAGAGCACCCCGCCAGGACACCCACTACACACTACCCTATTTTAATGACACAAGACCCAGTGATTTTCAAACGGCCGGCCCCTCTACCAGCCCTCTACAGTAGTCGTCGCTTCTACCTCCCCTTGGCTTGTCGACAGGTTTCCTAATTGGACTTAACGAAGCTCCCAAAGAGGCAGGAGGGGGGCAGGGGGCAGTAGGGGGGCGGGGGGGCGGGGGCAGGAGGGGGGCGGGGCGGGGGGAGAGAGGGGCTTGTTCCTGTGGGGATAAGGGGAGGGGGGAGGGGAGAACTTTGGCTCTTCTTACTACTTGCTACTATGACGGTACCGACGCCTCCTCTGAAATGCGTAGTTCTTGGATATTTTGTGATTGAGTTTGTGTGTGTGTGTGTGTGTGTGTGTGTGTGTGTGTGTGTGTGTGTGTGTGTGTGTGTGTGTGTGTGTGTGTGTGTGTGTGTGTGTGTGTGTGTGTGTGTGTGTGTGTGTGTGTGTGTGTGTGTGTGATGTATATATAGGACACATTTGCATAACGATGAACACCAATACCTACTTATCATTATCTCCATTTAATAAGCTGGGTGTTCTCTCTGTACAATGCTATGAATGATGAGGACTCGCGAAGTCTCATTAACGAAGCGGATAAGCAACAAGCTGTGATACCGGGAAGGACAAGTCAATATTCATAAAGAAAAAGTCAATATGTATATTGTCACATTTGCTGCCTCGTCTATATACACTCTTAGAAAAAAAGGGTAGGAAAAGGGTAGAAAAAGAGTGTTTATAGTGATGAAATACTGCTACCCTTTTTCTACCCTTACAAATATACCCTTTTGCAACCTTAAATATACCCTTTTGCAACCCTAAATATACCCTTTCTCAACCCTCTCGTCTAAAAAGGGTAGATAAAGGGTAGATGAAGGGTATAATCGGCAGCATCTACCCTCCAGCCTGGACATAGGGTATAAAAAGGGTAGAGATGGTGCGATGTAACAATTCTACCCTTAATATACCCCTTATTTCTGAGAGTGTACGTAGTTCGACTACAAACGCATCACAATATAACCTGGCATGTCGACGGAGCTATAGGACTGGATATAGTCAGTTATAGTTATAGGAGTTATAGTTATAGGAACATAAGAACATAAGAAAATAAGGAAGCTACAAGAGGCCGCGAGACCTACACGAGGTAGTTCCTTTTACTTAATACTACCTACATCCACCTTTCATCCCCATCCATGAAATTATCTAGCTTCCTTTTAAAGTTCCTTAATGACTCCGCTATAGGAGTTATTCTAGTCAGGAGTTAAAGCCTATGTTGTTTCAGGAGACGATAAGACACAACATTCCACAAAGACAAACATTACCTTGCAAAGACAGACATTACCTTGCAAAGACAGACATTACCTTGCAAAGACAGACATTACCTTGCAAAGACAGACATTACCTTGCAAAGACAGACATTACCTTGCAAAGACAGACATTACCTTGCAAAGACAGACATTACCTTGCAAAGACAGGCATTACCTTGCGACTCCTTTGTGGCTAAGATTGCGTTTTGTGCTCTCCGCTCTGCATTGATATCTGTATTCATTTATTCATTAATCTACTGATGTGTTGGATCAGTTATATTACCGGGACGTATGTAAATTTTTGTTCAATAGAGAAAAGAAAAGCGAGGAGCGAGGATCGGAACTGAATACAAGGAGGCGAGGCATGCTTTGGGTTTGAAAAGGGTATATTTGGGGTTGAAAAGGGTATATTTGGGGTTGAAAAGGGTATATTTGGGGTTGAAAAGGGTATATTTGGGGTTGAAAAGGGTATATTTGGGTTGAAAAGGGTATATTTGGGGTTGAAAAGGGTATATTTGGGTTTGAAAAGGGTATATTTGGGGTTGAAAAGGGTATATTTGGGGTTGAAAAGGGTATATTTGGGGTTGAAACGGGTATATTTGGGGTTGAAAAGGGTATATTTGGGGTTGAAAACGGGTAGATTTGGGGTTGAAAAGGGTATACTTGGGGTTGGAAAAGGGTAGGTTTGGGGTTGAAACGGGAAGATTTGGGGTTGAAAAAGGGTATATTTGGGGTTGAAAAAGGGTATATTGGGGTTGGAAAAGGGTAGATTTGGGGTTGAAAAGGGTAGATTTGGGGTTGGAAAAGGGTAGAGTTTGGCTTCGATCAAAAGGGTAGATTTGGAGGTGAAAAGGGTAGGATTTGTTAAAAAGTATATTTTGTTAAGGCTATTGTTACGGTACGATCTTTTGAAACAGGTGAGATGGAAAAAGAGAGGGAAAGTGACATTGGGTTGAAAGAGAGGTATCATTGGTTGGAAAACGGATGAATTGGGTGAGAAAGGGAGATGGGTGAAAAGGTAATGGGGGAAAAGGTAGATTGGGATAAGAAGAGAATGGGTCGATCATGATGTTGGAAATATACGTGAAAGGCATTGGGGGGCAAAAGAATAGATGCCGACCAAAGGGTAGATGAGGAGAAAAGAAGCAACACTCATCACTTCAATCTTAACATGCATGGGAAAGAAAAGAAGCAAACATAGATGAGAAGAAAAGATCGAATCATGACTGGAATAGAAAAGATCCTGGCAGAAAGATGAGGAAGCATGAGAGGCAAAAACAGTAGATGAGACAGAAGAGAGATCGATCATGAGCTGGAATACGATGAAAGCATGCCGGGCAGAAAGATGAGGAAAGCATGGGAGGCAAAAACAGTAGATGAGACAGAAGAGAGATCGATCATGAGCTGGAATACGATGAAAGCATGCCGGGCAGAAAGATGAGGAAAGCATGGGAGGCAAAAACAGTAGATGAGACAGAAGAGAGATCGATCATGAGCTGGAATACGATGAAAGCATGCCGGGCAGAAAGATGAGGAAAGCATGGGAGGCAAAAACAGTAGATGAGACAGAAGAGAGATCGATCATGAGCTGGAATACGATGAAAGCATGCCGGGCAGAAAGATGAGAGCCAGGCCTGGGGAAGAAAGAACCTCATCACATCTGTAATCATGCACTGAAATGAAAAAGTTCTGGCCAACAATGAGATGATAAATCGGTAAATCACACAGAGATGAACAGTGTTTACTTCCTTAATGAAGGCTGCAGGATCTAGCCTACAGCACGCGCGCACACACACACACACACACACACACACACACACACACACACACACACACACACACACACACACACATGATTCAGCCCTTAGCAAATATTTCAAATCTTCCTCTATTTTCATATGACCATAATCTCAAGTGTTCCCTTATTAAAAGTTATAGGCCTACTAAGTGCTATTTAATCCTGTCTACGAGAGAAACATTTGAGCTCAGATGTGATAATTTCTAGGTTCCTGCACGTAGAACCAACATACCTAACTTGGCATCTAACCCCTTCACGCCCAGATCTTTCCTTTGATATCAAAAATTGTATGTTGTCGAGCCATAAAATCAAGAAAAGTCACTGAATATACCAATTAGTTAGTGGACAAGGATACAAAACAGCTCATATCTATAAAACATTGCTTGTATACTCATTAAAATCGTCTAATGGTAGTCAAATTACAATGGAAATTACGTTCAATAATCGTCTTAGCCCACAATTGGTTAAGACAACGAAAGCAATGAGCAATATTTAAACATATGTAAATGGCTTGGGAGTCTGTCCTTATATAAAAAAAATGAACCAATTGTGCTGACGTGTTGGCATAGATAGATAGATAGATAAATAAATAGATAGGTATTTTTACATTACTGATGTGAGCCTTTCTTACGTTGGCTGTCACGGAGGTACGGTTTACACTATTTGTTTGACCTTATTTGACCTTCATGCCCAGATATTTCCTTCGCTATAAAAAACTGTCTGTTGTGGAGCCATATAATTACAAAAAATAACTGAATATACCAAATTAGCCAGTGGATAAGAATACTAAACAGATCATATCTATAAAATATTGCTTATATAGTATATATTAAAAATTGTCTAATGGTAGTCAAATTACAATGGAAATTACGTTCTGGGTCTCAAGGGGTTAACGTCTTGCGTCTTGTAGGGAAAGATGAGAAGAATGACAAGATAAAACTAAAAACAAGCTTCCACTATTACATCATTACTCACCCCATTACTGCCGCTTCCCTTCCCACGACACCCTATCCCCGCCTGTCACCGTCACCATCATCATCACTTTCGTCACTATTGCCTTAGCTAACGTTCCTCTCACCGCTGATGGCTCTATATCGCGGGGACGCTAAGTAACCTGAGATGTTATTACAGGGAGAACGCAGTACCTTGATGGGCGTGCTGACAATACAATGAGCCTTCGTTAAAATGTTAAGGGCTGCCTACCCTCTCAGAAATGGGGGGGGGGGGTACATTAAGGGTTAAATTGTTACATCGCACCATCACTACCCTTTTTAAACCCTATGTCCAGGCTGAAGGGTAGATGCTGCCGATTATACCCTTTATCTACCCTTTTTAGACGAGAGGGTTGGAAAAGGGTATATTTGCGTCGATCCGAAAGGGTATATTTGTAAGGGTAGAAAAAGGGTAGCAGTATTTCATCACTACAAATACCTTTTTCTACCCTTTTGCTACCCTTTTTTTCTAAGAGTGTACCCTCAACCTGCTTTAATCAGTTAGAAAAATGTATAGCGTAATACTGTTAATAAGTACTATCATTATAATACAATAACATGCGGTGTGGAGCCTGGCTGATATGATTCCACCGCGCCTTTTACCACTTGACGCTACCAATAAGACAAAGTAGTATATACAGTCTTATTATGTATATACAGACATAGGACGTACACTCTCAGAAATAAGGGGTATATTAAGGGTAGAATCGTTACATCGCACCATCACTACCCTTTTTAAACCCTATGTCCAGGCTGGAAGGTAGATGCTGCCGATTATACCCTTCATCTACCCTTTATCTACCCTTTTTAGACGAGAGGGATGAGAAAGGGTATATTTGGGGTTGGAAAAGGGTATATTTAGGGTTGCAAAAGGGTATATTTGTAAGGGTAGAAAAAGGGTAGCAGTATTTCATCACTACAAACACCCTTTTTCTACCCTTTTCCTACCCTTCTTTTCTAAGAGTGTAGGCTTTGATCTGAAGGAAAAATTACACAGTATCTACCACTTGTCATTCGTGGTGTCGTTTACCTTGGTCTTTTTGGTAGCGTCAAGTGGTAAAAGGCGCGGCGGAATCCTATCAGCCAGGCTCCGCACGGCATAGTCCCGTTCTCTATGCGAGTATGTGGTTTCCCAGTGAAGACGCTTGGCTGTAGCTCCGAAACTAACCATAGGAGCTTCTCGAAAATACCCTCATTGTAATTCCCACGCAAAGTTACCTGGAACATTCGACGATAGTTTAGCTTAACCTATCCGTAACCTAACGTAACCTAACCTAACGTGTTCAAGAGTAAACGCCACATACTCTTCCAGAAAACGGGAATATGCCTCCGCGCCCAACACATCAGGCGCATTGTGACGCTGAACGCATTGTGTGCCGCCAAAACTATGAATGAGAGTTGGCTCAGTTGTATTTACCTCGTGTGTATTCATCTAGTTGTATTCATCTAGTTGTATTTTACAGGGCCAGAGCAACGCTCGTATGGCCCCGTCTCCATATTAACATTTTTATTTTTCTCATTCATCTTTTAGTGTTGGCCGAAGCCATCACCCCGGGAGGGGGGTCACAAACCCCCGGCTGACACCCGGTACCCATTCACTGCTGGGTGGACAGGGGCTCGGGTTTTAAGGAAACAGCCCATATGTTTCCGCTCCGCCCGGGGATCGAACCCGGGACTTCTCGGCTGTGAACCGAGCGTGCTAACCACTGCACTACGGAGTACCCTACCCTACCCTGTGTGTGTGTGTGTGTGTGTCTACCTAGCTGTATTTAATATATATATATATATATATATATATATAGAGAGAGAGAGAGAGAAGAGAAGAGAGAGAGAGAGAGAGAGAGAGAGAGAGAGAGAGGAGAGAGAGAGAGAGAGAGAGAGAGAGAGAGAGGAGAGAGAGAGAGAGAGAGAGAGAGAGAGAGAGAGAGAGAGAGAGGAGAGAGAGAGAGGGACGCATATGTAAATTACACAACTTTGAACTCTTAATTACCAATACCACTGCAACAATAATATCAAGTTACACAAATTTAAATATTCATGAAATTATTGCAGTACATTAATAATTATATATATATAATTAATGCCGCGTGTACTTTATACGTGGTTGAAAAAAAAATACCACTACAATAATAGTTACTCAATCACGAATAAACAGCTGATGTTGCTGCAGCGATTGTAACTACTGTAGATGTCAACCTTAGTAACTACTGTAGATGTCAACCTAACCAACGCACAAGCTCGTTAACCCCTTCACGCCCAGATCTTTCATTTGCTATATAAAATCGTCTGTTGTTAGCCATAAAATTAAGAAAAGTCACTTAACATACCCAATTAGTTAGTGGACAAGGATACAAAACAGGTCATATCTATAAAATATTGCTGATATTCACTAAAAATCGTCTAATGGTACCCAGATTACAATGGAAATTACGTTCTGGGCCTCAAGGGGTTAACAGCGACGCATTACAAGAGCTCACCCAAGGCACGTATATAGTACTGTATGCCTATGTATGCCTATGTATGCCTATATAATGCTATGTATATGCCCGCCTATGTAATGAATGAGCTCACCCACTTTTCTCGGTGTCAAGCGTAGTCAGCGGGTGTGTCTGTCACGAGGCACACCCACCGCCAAGCGACACCCAGGTTGTTGTTGTTGTTTTTTCCTAACCACTCTGCTACCCCCCCCTCCCCCCCTGAACTGCTTAACCCCTTCCCCCCCAGATCTTTCCTTTGCTATAAATAATTGTATGTTTTCGAGCCATAAAATAACAAAAGGTCACTGAATATACCCAATGAGTTAGTGGACAAAGATACTAAACAGGTCATAGCATATAAAAACACTGCTTATAGTCACTAAAAATTGTCTCATGGTGGTCATATTACAATGGAAATGACGTTCTGGGTCTCAAGGGGTTAATCCGGTAATGAAGTGTTTTGCTTTACCATTTACACCTCATGCATAATTATAATATCCGGCCCAAAACACACACCAAATGGCAACACGTTAACGATAGTGTACCTTGATGCTCAAATATCAGGCCACACGAGGCAACTTTTCAACCCGTTTGGAACAATAACCTAAAAATCTGTTGTTCCCTAATAAAAAGTGTTCAGTTGTTACGACTATTAAAAAAATACTCGCATTATTAACCACTGAGTAACAATGAGAGGAATTACACGCATGAATGGCAGGAAAGTATCATGAATACCTCTCTCTGTCCCTTCAACGAGACACAAGCACCAGGGCAGAGACTACAGAAACTGTGTGATAGGTAGCCGTAACTTTCACATCTCTACTGAAACATCCATGTGGCTCAGCTGTACGATATATACACTAAATACATGAGAACACACTCATATAACGCATGAACACATTACCTTTTATCGTTGAAGGACCCAGCCACCGATATTGCTTGATAAACTTCCTCCGCCTCGTCACCACACCAGCTAATGTTACTACGCGTGCGCCTGAGAGCGATGCAGGGCGCCGGGAACTGAGTCATGTGCAACCCAAGCATCCGATTTGATTTTAGAAACGTATATGACTACACCCATGCACTGCTCTTCACTATTACTAATGTGTTACCCCTTCCACGTCATCACAACTATGAATTAACGTAGAATTCCCTCTCGCACGCCACAGCAAGGTTATGTATGAGGCGCACATCAGGAATCTACTTCACCGCACCCTCCCTGCGCTGCTCTCGCCTCCCCGCGCTGCTCTCGCCTCCCCGCACCACGTTCGCTACCCTTGCTTGCTAGAAGTTACTCTTGCTTTTGCTCTTGCTGCTTTGCTCCCATGATCCCTGCCATTCCCTATGTGTACACCCCACTACTATTGCACCCACGGCTCCCCACTATGCCTGTATTAACCCCTGGTGTGTTGATATTCCTCCCCGGCACTTCAAATTAACCTATCCTCCGTCTGTCACATCGTCACATCTTGCAGCATCTAGCAACTCCATGCCCAAGATCCATCCTCACGGCCTCTTGTTGCTTCCTTTTCTTATGTTCTTATAACACTCCTCATCCCAATTCCATCACTCCCACACCCAAGCATTCCATACACGCCTCACAACAGCATAACCTCAGTACGCTGCAACTATTCGTCATAGTTTGCTGGGTTTCATAACAGATAATTCAGTGGCAAGATCTCGCCGCCGCCTCTCGCCTGCCTCGCACCCAACGAGTCCAGGAAACTAGATTCAAGACCTGTTTCGAATCACCGCTTCAAGTACACTCTCAGAAATGGGGTATATTAAGGGTAGAATTGTTACATCGCACCATCACTACCCTTTTTATACCCTATGTCCAGGCTGGAGGGTAGATGCTGCCGATTATACCCTTCATCTACCCTTTATCTACCCTTTATCTACCCTTTTTAGACGAGAGGCTTGAGAAAGGGTATATTTGGGGTTGGAAAAGGGTATATTTAGGGTTACAAAAGGGTATATTTGTAAGGGTAGAAAAAGGGTAGCAGTATTTCATCCCTACAAACACCCTTTTTCTACCCTTTTCCTACCCTTCTTTTCTAAGAGTGTACACGTTAAATCATGTGTATTTTCTCAGACACCGCTCACACCAGGAGAGTCGAGACACTTCCAGTCATGCCGATAATTGTAACCTTTTTCTCTCTGAGTTTCCGTTGCAAAACACTCTAACTAGACATAGGAGATAACATTTTTTGTGGGAAGGAGAGAAGGTAATATTTACAAGATCATTTTAACGAGAGGTTTGGTTTGGTTAGGAGGTTACAAGGGCACCGAGCACTGTGGTGTGATGAGAGGCCTCCTTACTGCTTACTCCCTCCTCTCTCCCCTTACTGCTTACTCCCTCCTCTCTCCTTACTGCTTACTCCCTCCTCTCTCTCCTTACCTCCCTCCCTGCCTCCTGTCCTGTTTCCCTTTCATTTTATTCTTCACTCCTTTGCCTCCTTCCCTTCCTTTTCTTTATGTTACTCCTTTGCTTCCATCCCTTCCTTTTTTTCTTATGTGTGCCATCTCTAAACTGCATTTGAAATTGACTCCCCACCTTCCTCTTCCTTCTCTTCCTTACCTTACCTTACCGCTATCGTCACCTATCGTCACCTATCGTCACCTATCGTTATCGTTACCTATCGTCGTGTCTGTTTCTCCCTTCTTCTTCCTTCCTTGTCCTTCCTCCGTCCCTCTCGAACCGCGAACTTAATCTTCACACCGAGACCAACACGTCACACATTTTCCTTTTTTGTTGTTACTGAGCATGAGAGAGAGAGAAGAGAGAGAGAGAGAAGAGAGAGAGAGAGAGAGAGAGAGAGAGAGAGAGAGAGAGAGAAGAGAGAGAGAGATTAACTATAGAATAAACAGAACAAGTAACATTCCCTTCTTATAAACAGCGACAAAAACATACGTTGAGCAATGTAAACAACACCCAAAGGTATATTTCAGCATGATTTTATTCTGTGACGAAACCAAACGTGTTATGCAATATATAAGCAGCTCTCTCTCTCTCTCTCTCTCTCTCTCTCTCTCTCTCTCTCTCTCTCTCTCTCTCTCTCTCTCTCTCTCTCTCTCTCTCTCTCTCTCTCTCTCTCTCTCTCTCTCTCTCTCTCTCTCTCTCTTTCTCTTTTTTTTGACTCACTCATTAAAGAAGCGACCCAAACACTGTCTTTTTCTTTTTCACACTTTATAAACGTGGCTTGACTGCAATCCAAAGCCTTTTTTCTCACCCTTCTCACTGGGCTGAATCCTTTTATATGCCTTTTCTTTTACAGTTACAAGGAAGCTGCGTCCCCACATTGTTAGGGTGTGATAATTAGAGGACAGGAGAGGGGTTGTTTTTTACCTTCTATTATATATTCTCCTCTTCCTGCCTCTCGTGTTTACAGGTGAAGGAACTAAACCCCTTGAGACCCAGAACGTCATTTCCATTGTAATTTGGGTACCATTAGATGTGTTTTAGTGAATATAAGTCATATTTTATTGCTATGACCTGTTTAGTATCCTTATCTACTAACTAATTTGGTATATTCAGTTACTTTTCGTAATTTTATGGCTAACAACAGACAATTTTTTATCTTTTCTTATAGCAAAGGAAAGATCTGGGCGTGAAAGGGTTACTATACACATTACATTTACTCTCCGCACTCAACACCCTTTGTGATGTAGATAGCCTTTGATTACGAGTACCTATTTATACATAATAGGTTATATAATGTATAATATAATGTATAATGTTACCCTCTCGTCCCCAGCTGATGTGCGGCTACTGGGGCCTGGGACCCTTCGTGTGTGACGTGTACGTGGCCATGGACGTTGTGTGCTCCACGTCCTCTATCTTCAACCTGGTGGCCATCAGTATAGACAGGTGGGTCAATGCCTTATCCTTTGGCTCTCCTGACTAATCCTCTACTAATATCCTGCCCAAAACACGCACCAAATGGTAACAGGTTAACGAAATTGTCCCTCGATGCTCAAATATCACGCGACACAAGGCACCGTTGCGGGCCGTTTTTTTTTTTTTTTGTGTTTTTTTTTTTTTATCCATCACAAGAACTGGCCAAGGCACAACAAAATGGTAACACAAGCCCGCTTAGTTGCCATCCCTATAAAAGACAGTAAGAGAATAAAATAAAAGAGGGGTGAGCCAATTTATTCGGAGGTGTCTTGTTACTCTTCTTTTGAAAAGATGTAGTCATAGGAAAGTGAAAAATAGAAACAGGAAGAGAGTTCCAGAGTTTACCAGTGAAAGGATGAAAGAGTAAAGATACTGATTACTCTTCATTAGGAAGATGGACAGATAGGGAAATGAGAAATGAAAATAGAAAGTCAGGAAGAGAGTGAGCATGATAAGGTGAAGAGAGAAGATAACCTTGCATTAAGATGACAGAATAGGCGAGAGAATGAGAGAAAGCTTTGTGGGAGCGAGGGGCATGCAGGTTAGCAAGTTCAAAAGAGCAGTGAGCATGGAAAAAACGGTAAAGAGGCATAGAAGCACACATTGCGGCGGTGATTTAAAGATTGAAGACAGTCAGTCAGAGGAGGGGAGTTGATGAGACGAAAAGCTTTTGATTCAACCCTGTTTAGGAGAGCTGTATGAGTGGATCCTCCCGTTTGGAACAGTAATCTAAAGAGTGGTTGTTCCTTGATGAAAAATGTTAAGCTATTACAACTATTGAAAAATATACACTTCATAATAAACCACTGCGTAACAAAGGGAGGAATTATACGCATAAATGGCAGGAAAGTATCACGAGTACCTCTCTTTGCCCCTTAAACGAGAAACACGCACTTTCACCCCCTTTCACGCTCTCTTTCATCCCCTTTTTTCACTTCATCCACCCTATAGACACGGCCTTATCCTTGCCCTCTACACCCCCTCTACACCCCATCTTTTACCCCTTCGTGCCATCAGTATAGACAGGTGGGTTACGGCCTTATCCTTGCCCTCTACACCCCCTCTACACTCCCATCTTTCACCTCCTCGTGCCATCAGTATAGACAGGTGGGTTACGGCCTTATCCATGCGCTTGGTGGGTATATTTGTATTTGTCTGACTGTTTTTTTTATTTATATCTGTAGTCTACCTCATTCTTCCTTCTAGTTCAGCTGAAAGGTTATTTGTGTCTCCTAAGCTACACCTACACTCTCAGAAATAAGGGGTATATTAAGGGTAGAATTGTTACATCGCACCATCACTACCCTTTTTAAACCCTATGTCCAGGCTGGAGAGTAGATGCTGCCGATTATACCCTTCATCTACCCTTTATCTACCCTTTTTAGACGAGAGGGCTGCAAAAGGGTATATTTGCGTCGATCCGAAAGGGTATATTTGTAAGGGTAGAAAAAGGGTAGCAGTATTTCATCACTACAAACACCCTTTTTCTACCCTTTTCCTACCTTTTTTTTCTAAGAGTGTACCTTTCCCTCATTTTTGTCATCGCCTCGTGCCCTTCATCCACCCTAACACCTCACAATCATATGCTCCATGACACTATTACTCCCACTACTACTACTTCTACTACTACTACTACTTCCTACTTCCTACACCCACCAACCGATAGTCTTTTTCTCGCTGCCAGTCATCCTGTTTTGTACGCACTCAGTTATGCCAACAAACGAATTTTTTTTTTATTTATTTATTTTTTATTTATTTATTTATTTATTTATTTATTTTTTTTTTTTTTTATTTTTTTTTTTTTTTACATTTGTGCCTATAGCGCCTGTAGGCAGTAGTGACCCAGGGCTCGGATGGTAGGCTCTGGAGGTTCACTTGAGGGCTCTGATGGTTGGTCCTCGCCCGTGGTGGCGCAGGCAGGATTCTAATAGTGACGCCTGTGATTAGTGAATTGTGAATGGTAGTTGATGGCTCTTTACGCCTCGGGATTTACCGTAAAGGATGAATGCTTATCTAGAGGCTTACCTATTCCTTGGTGCATCTCCTATTATTTCATCAGGATACGTAATTTAGTCAAAACGAACTATCTAGTCAAAACAACCCAGGCTAACCCTTTCTCCTACAACCAGCAGTAAAAGGGTTAAAAAGCGTCTTCATCGGTCGTTAACTTGATTCTACTTGAGAGCTTTATTAGTCTCTCTAATTTACCATAATCCCACAGCTCAAGGGTAATACGACGGAGATGAGCCCCAGCCACCGATCATAACGTATGCCGATCTAACTATTCACTAGCTTATCGGTCTCATCCTATATTCTAACAGAATGAATTTAGTCAAATCTACTCGAGATATACTAACACACGCAACCCTTCCTACACATAAGAATAAAGGGATATTAGTTAAATTCGTTACTGGATCACTACTTTGCAAGTAGCTTTACAGCTGAGGGTATCTTCGTATACCCTATCCACCCTTTAATGCACGGGTATGAGACCGAGGGTCGAGAGGCTATTTAGTATGGAAGGTTAATTATTTAAAAGCTATATTGAAGGGTCTAGAAATAGATAGCAGTATATAGTTACTCAAATTCTAACCTCATTTTTACCTTTTACCCTTACTTCAAGAACGTGGGTGAGCCTGGCCCCTTGGCACCCTAGTTATCCTTACACAGTGCCTTGCAGGATGTCCAGGAGAAGCCAGACACATCATGATACGTCTGACCCACACAGGTCCTTCCATATGACCTCACAAGGCTGGCCGAGGAGGGAGGTTCCATGTCGCGGTCTTGTGTGGCTTCACGGCTCGCTAATCGAACCCAATATTCTGGAATTTTATTTTCTCTCTCTCTCTCTCTCTCTCTCTCTCTCTCTCTCTCTCTCTCTCTCTCTCTCTCTCTCTCTCTCTCTCTCTCTCTCTCTCTCTCTCTCTCTCTCTCTCTCTCCCCATGTTGCACCTATCTGCCAAAGTTTTTTAGTTATTGCGAAAAACGTGATTTAAAAAAAAATCAAGGCATATCCCTTGCAAAATTTCGAGAAAAAAAATCGAAAAATAGATTTGCTTGAAAATTTGTTCCTAGCAGTTTTCGGGCATGCTGAACACGAATCTGAAGTCGATTTTCAGTTACAATGATTAGAAGTCCCTATTTCAGCCAATTCACAATGACATGATACCTCCAGATATTTCTTAAAAACCACAAATTTGACAAAACTTACTACAACAGATAAAATATGATAGGCAATGCTATATTAATCATAGTCTGCACCTATCTGCCATAGTTTTTTAGTCATTGCGAAAAACGTGATTTTCAAAAAAAATCTAAAAATTTCGAGAAAAAAATCGAAAAATATATTTGTTTGAAAATTTGTTCCTATCACCTTTCGGGCATGCTGAACACGAATCTGGAGTCAGTTTTCAGTTACAATGATTAGAAGTCCCTATTTCAGCCAATTCACAATGACATGATACTTCCAGATATTCCTTAAAAACCTCAGATTTGACAAAACTTACTACAACAGATAAAATATGATAGGCAATGCTAGATTAATCATTAGTTCAAAAAATAACCACAATTAACATTAAAGAGATGTATCACTGACTCACTCCATCCTTCCTCTCTCTCTCTCTCTCTCTCTCTCTCTCTCCTCTCTCTCTCTCTCTCTCTCTCTCTCTCTCTCTCTCTCTCTCTCTCTCTCTCTCTCTCTCTCTCAGTGGTCCCCTTTATACCAATTACTTAATTTCTCTCGGTGCATCCTCCTCCTCCTCCTCCTCCTCCTCCTCCTCCTCCCTCCTCCTCCTGATCCTTCTCCTACTCCTCCTCTCTCCATCGTATTTCCTTCTCCTCCTCCTCCTCCTCCTCCTCCACCACCGATCCTTCTCCTACTCCTCCTCTCTCCATCGTATTTCCTCCTCCTCCTCCCCTCATCCTCCTCCTCCTCCTCCTCCTCCTCCTCCTCCTCCTCCTCCCTCCTCCTCCTCCTCCTCCACCTGATCCTTCTCCTACTCCTCCTATCTCCATCGTATTCTCCTCCCCCTCTCCCCTCCTCCTCCTCCCCTCCTCCTCCTCTTCCTGCTCCTCCCCCTCCCTCCTACTCCTCCTCCTTCTCCTTCTCCTCCTCCTCCTCCTCCCGCCGACTGTCGCATCAGTTGGCCTCCCAAGGCAATTATCTCACTTTCCAGAGTGCCTGCAACAGCTGGTTCCTCATGCTGCCTTAAACCAAGAGTTACACCAAACAGAAAAATCTCCTTTTTCTCATATATTTCAAGTGACTTAACCCCTTCACGCCCAGATCTTTCCTTTGCTATAAAAAATCATATGTATTCGAGCCATAAAATAACGAAAAGTAACTGAATATACCAAATTAGTTAGTGGACAAGGATACTAAACGGTCATAGCTATTAAATGTTGCTTATATACCTTAAAAAATCGTGTAATGGTACCCAAATTACAATGGAAATTACGTTCTGGGCCTCAAGGGGTTAACCATAACTCCTGAATAAAATACTCTTATAATTACATACTACAAACATTATTCTTTTATCACGTCATGAGGTTCCCCTTAATACATTCTCTCCGATAATAAATATTCTTAAGTAAGCTAAACGAGGCGATAAATAAAGATAATTTCGCATCGTTCACATTGATGTCAAGTGCACCTGCAGAGTTATGAGCCACGACCTCATTAACACTCATAATTAATACCGGCGCCAGCATTATACGTGCTTGTGTTGTGTGTGGGTGTGGGTGTGGGTGTGGGTGTGTGTGTGTGGGTGGGTGTGGGTGTGTGTGTATATGTGTGTGTGTGTGTGTCTGTGTGTGTGTGTGTGTGTGGTTCTCCTATATCTCCTGCTTCTTATTCCTTTTCATCCTCCACTCCTCTTTCCCTTCCTCTTTTTCCCCCTTTCCATCCTCTTCCTTGTCACTTTTCCTCCTTCTCCCTCTTTTTTTCTCCTCCTCTTTCCTTTATTTCTCCTCCTTCTTCCTATTTCTCACGCCTTCTCATACTCTTCCCTGTTACTTCTCCTCCTTCTCCCTCTTTTTTCTCCTCCTCTTTCCTTTATTTCTCCTTCTTCTCCCTATTTTTCACGGCTTCTCATACTCTTCCCTGTTACTTCTCCTCCTTCTCCCTCTTTTTTTCTCCTCCTCTTTCCTTTATTTCTCCTCCTTCTTCCTATTTTTCACGCCTTCTCATCCTCTTCCCTGTCACTTCTCCTTCTCCCTCTTTTTTTTTCTCCTCCTCTTTCCTTTATTTCTCCTCCTTCTTCCTATTTCTCACGCCTTCTCATACTCTTCCCTGTTACTTCTCCTCCTTCTCCCTCTTTTTTGTCCTCCTCTTTCCTTTATTTCTCCTCCTTCTTCCTATTATTCACGCCTTCTCATACTCTTCCCTGTCACTTCTCCTCTTTCTCCCTCTTTTTCTTTCTCCTCCTCTCATCATCATACCCACACCCACCACCATCTTCTCCCTTTTCTCCCTTTTCTTTCCCCTCCTCCCCTTACTATCACACCCACACACCCCCAACAACCCAACCACCTCTACACTCACCCTATCTATCCCTCCATCAAATACCCACCACCTATACCCACCTCTGCAATCACCCTAAGGCTAAGGGAATAGACTCTTTGCCTTGGCCTTCCTATCCCTTCGTCAAATACCCACCACACTACCCACCTCAGCAATCACCTTACCCCTTCGTCAGATACCCACCATCCCACCACCACTCTAACCACCTCTACAATCACCTCTGGAATCACCCTATCCACAATCACCTCTGCAATCACCCTGCCTATCCCTCCGTCAGATACCCACCACACTACCCACCTCAACAATCAACCTATCCCTCCCACACCCACCCACCACCCTAACCATCTCAACAATCACCCTGTCCCTCCCACACCCACCCACCACCCTAACCATATCAACAATCACCCTATCCCTCCCACACCCACCCACCACCCTAACCATCTCAACAATCACCCTATCCCTCCCACACCCACCCACCACCCTAACCATCTCAACAATCACCCTATCCCTCCCACACCCACCCACCACCCTAACCATCTCAACAATCACCCTATCCCTCCCACACCCAACCACCACCCTAACCATCTCAACAATCACCCTATCCCTCCCACACCCACCCACCACCCTAACCATCTCAACAATCACCCTATCCCTCCGTCAGATACATCGCCGTGACGCAGCCCATCGCGTACGCCCAATCCAAGAACAACCGACGCATCGTGTTCACCATCGCCATCATCTGGGTGGTGAGTACGGCCATCGGGATCCCGCTCTTCTTCGTCAACCAGTGGCACGCGTCCAAAAGAATGGAAGAACCCGAGCCCGCGTGCGCCTTCCATAACGCAGACTTCATCATCTACTCCTCCATATCCTCCTTCTACATCCCCTGTATCGCCATGATCTACCTCTACTGCAGGATATTCAAGGTGGGTTGAATCTACCACCTTTATACTTTTTTTTTTTTTTGGGGTGACCATGTTTTTTTTTTTTTTTTTTGGTGACCATGTATTTTTTTTTTTTTTTTTGGTGACCATGTATTTTTTTTTTTTTTTTGGTGACCATGTATTTTTTTTTTTTTTTGGTGACCATGTATTTTTTTTTTTTTTTTGTGACGATCTATTGTTTTTGTAGTTTATGATTATTAGTCTATTTGTAAGTCTGTGTGTGTCTTTTTTTTTCTTTTTTTTTGGTGTGTGTGTGTGTGTGTGTGTGTGTGCGAATTATGAGAAGTGTTGAAATGGTAGGTCATTTTTTTTTACAGAATGAAGATGTCATCCATATAATCAATGCTTAGGTAAAAGGAATTGGACTGCAGTATTATGTCCATACGATGACCTTAGAGCTATTCGAAACATTATTTGTAAGGTCCCAGATTGTCACATAAATATCGTAGCAAGAAAACATCGAATCAGCCATGAAAAATTATCAGAAGCAATAAAATCAATTAAAAAATACCTGAAGGTCAATAAAAATACCTGAAGGTCAATAAAAATACCTGAAGGTCAATAAAAAATACCTGAAGGTCAATAAAAATACCTGAAGGTCAATAAAAATACCTGAAAACAATCAGAAGAAGAAGAAAAATAAGCAAACCAGAATCACCTGTTTGAAATGTAAACACCTGACGCACGATGAATAGTAGTAGTAGTAGTAGTAGTAGTAGTAGTAGTGTAATAGTAGTACAGTAGTAGTGTAATAGTAGTACAGTAGTAGTGTAATAGTAGTAATAGTGCCGCTGATGAATAGTAGTAGTAATAGTGTAATAGTAGTACAGTAGTAGTGTAATAGTAGTACAGTAGTAGTGTAATAGTAGTAATAGTGCCGCTGATGAATAGTAGTAGTAATAGTGTAATAGTAGTACAGTAGTAGTGTAATAGTAGTACAGTAGTAGTGTAATAGTAGTACAGTAGTAGTGTAATAGTAGTACAGTAGTAGTGTAATAGTAGTAGTAGTAGTAGTGTAATAGTAGTACAGTAGTAGTGTAATAGTAGTACAGTAGTAGTGTAATAGTAGTAGTAGTAGTAGTGTAATAGTAGTAATAGTGCCGCTGATGAATAGTAGTAGTAAAAGTGTAATAGTAGTACAGTAGTAGTGTAATAGTAGTAATAGTGACGTGGATGAATAGTAAACCGTAATTTTCGTATCCCATGCTTCAAACCAGACAGCTGATATATACATGGGAGAACGCGTGGATGTGTGGCAAGTCAACGCATGATAGAATGGCAACTCAACGCATGATAGAATGGCAACTCAACGCATGATAGAATGGCAAGTCAACGCATGATAGAATGGCAAGTCAACGCATGATAGAATGGCAAGTCAACGCATGATAGAATGGCAAGTCAACGCATGATAGAATGGCAAGTCAACGCATGATAGAATGGCAAGTCAACGCATGATAGAATGGCAAGTCAACGCATGATAGAATGGCAAGTCAACGCATGATAGAATGTCAACTCAACGCATGATAGAACACGTCTGACGGAAGGCCAAGCATATCGCTAACGAAACAAAGCATGAATCAGAATAACGAATGTCAATGCTGGTAAAGAAATGCATCTATCAAAATAGTAATAAGAGCAATGAATGCATCTCTGTCATCGTCAGCAAACACCTTCATGCGGGATGGAAAAAATATATCACATGCGATTCCTATGATGGATGCGGAGGACGTGGAAATCATACCGGAGTGACAAACATATTCTCAGAATTTGGAAACATTTCTGCATAGTTTTATTAGTTTCTGTGAGAGAGAGAGAGAGAGAGAGAGAGAGAGAGAGAGAGAGAGAGAGAGAGAGAGAGAGAGAGAGAGAGAGAGAGAGAGAGAGAGAGAGAGAGAGAGAGAGAGAGAGAGAGAGAGAGAGAGAGAGATAGCAACACGAGGGTTTGCAGTGATGAGAGAAAGTTTTGTTTCAGCATGACGGTGACTCAACGCTGATATATACATAAAACTACTGATGCCAAAAGTGATGCCACCTTGGAGCGCAGAAGTAACAAGAGTATAAATTAGTAGTTTTGATTCCCGTGTACTGATATGAAATTCTGTGTAAAAGTTTTAGTATGTATATGATTATTGAAGGTTCAGAAGAGCGAAGGAGCGAAGACGTACAAAATAAAGATAGAAATGAGTAGTTTTGATATAGTCCCGTCAATTGATGTGTAAGGAGTAAGGATGTGATGATGTCTAATTACTAACTATATGTGATGATGTGTGATTATGTGTCAAAGTTTTAGTTTGTATACAATAATTGAAGGTGATCTTGGTGGTAATGATGGTGATATATGAATAAGAGAGAGAGAGAGAGAGAGAGAGAGAGAGAGGAGAGAGAGAGAGAGAGAGAGAGAGAAGAGAGAGAGAGAGAGAGAGAGAGAGAGAGAGAGAGGCTGGAGAAAGCACAGGTCACCTTCCGCACCAGGTCGCCATCCGTCACATGACCTCCGATAATTTTTCCTCCAAATAACTTCCGTCGCTATTATCCGACAAATCACGATCGCCCTATTAATCTTATTAACGCCACAGGAAAGTGCCCTCCTCCCTCTCTCTGTGTCATATCCGATCTCTCTCTCTCTCTCTC
>JACEEZ010001576.1:1147500-1212500 GCA_016584305.1 Chionoecetes opilio | reverse complement strand
CCAGAGAGCATATTCTCGTGTTCTCATATAACACCCTTTTTCGAATAGATTTTTCTTAGCTTTAAATGCCTTGCACACACTTTTCTGAGCCCTGTACCCTATAACCAGATATTCATCAAGTCCATCTCTCATTTCTCACCCCGCAGCGCCCCAGCAGCAGACAGGGTGGTATCAGCTGCTTCCACGTGTATACATTTGCCTTAATTTATGGAACCTTTTCGCAGTCTCACATTTTTCCTCACATATCCCAAAGAATTCGTTTTCTTTTCCTCTTTTCCACCAGTTGTGAACGATAGATATGTGCAGAGTGGTCCGGTGGGTTTGAAATCGAGAAGTGATGTATTTTTTACGTTCTAGAATCAAGAATGTGGATACGTATGCGTTGCTATTGATTCTGTTGCTTATCTCAGTGTGATAATCTTTGTTTCAAGCCAAGCGAAACATCAAAACACAGCTCTCAACATGGAGAATGTGTAGCGACTATAGTCTATTTTTTTTAACGAGGCCAAAATGCTGTTCCCTTGCTGCTTACTGACTGATGCCAGGAGAAGGGAATACTACAGTTCTTCTTAATTTCAGTTGTATTTTATCATAGTTAACCATATTATCAGGTAAACATAGGCATCATTTTAAGCATGAGACTTTAAGATAGAACGGAATTTTCACTTGTTAAAAAAAATAGACTATAGCGATCTTTTCTTATGCCTTTCGCTCCTGGTTTCATTCATTTTGTTGCATCTTTTAGTTGTAAATAGACTGTTTTTATCGTGCATACGTCCACACATACACATACCACGTGTAGGTCTCACGGCTTCTTGTAGCTTCTTTATTTTCGTATCTTCTTATGTTACGTCTGTTTGGTGATCATTGTAGGGGAGAGCGGGTCAGGTTGCATCGAGGGTAGGTTGCATCATTGCCTCTAACTCGCATGTTTATCACACGTACATCGTCTTAATACTACTACTACTACTACTACTACTACTATAAACTACAACAATAATAATAATACAAAAAGTTAATGTGAGTTAGAGGCAATGATGCAACCTACCCTCGATGCAACCTGCCCCGCTCTCCCTGCTTTGTTTACATTGTACATTCGTATCTAAGATGTTGTCACCTTTCATATTATATTACGTAATTCACACCCTAGTCCCCTAGTCATACTTAAAATAGGAAGGCGTCTTTACTTATCCAGGTTCCCTATATTTGATTTGTATACTGAAATGAATTAATGTGTTCCCGGCAGGTCGATGGAGAGAGGAGCGATGGGCACCCTTCAGTCTACGCGGAACGGTGCGGCGGAGGTGCTGCGGGGCGCGGAGGGGCGAGGCGGGGCACAGCCGGACCCCTCGTCGAGAAAAGCCCTCCTCGTGAAGCAGAAGAAAGTGAAGGTAAGGGAAGGGAAGCTATAATGTGAAGGTAAGAGAAGGGAAGCCTAACCTTAACCTAACCTAACCTAACCTAAATACAGAGCTGGGCGTTGCGGCACCGAGTTGCAACTTTGCGACTTTGCGACTTTGCGACTTAGCCGCACTATGAATTTCGAAGTCGCAAAGTCGAAAGTCGCAAACGTTTTGAAAAAGTCGGACTAAGCAAAGTCGCACCGCCAATTTTCCGCGACTTTTGCCCCGACTTTGAACAGGAACAAAGACGACTTTTTTTAAAGAAATTGCCGCGGCATCAGCGCGGCATTCGGAATGCGGCAAAGTCGTATGGCACTTGACCGCATGCCGGTTGTAGCGTTAATTCACTTAATTGCCACTCGACCTGTAGATATTAGTTTAGGCTGTGTTTGAACTAAAAAATTAATAAATATGTGTTTTTCTGCCTTATAAAAGCATGTTTCTGTTATCGCGCTAAAGTTTACTTTGTAATTTAGCGGAGTCGCACCGGGAAAAATAAGTCGCAGTCGCAAAGTCACAAAGTCGCAAGTCGCACTGGGGGGGCCAAAAATAGAGTCGCAGAGTCGCAGTCGCACCAGGTCCGGCGCCGCAAAGTCAAAGTCGCACCTGAAAAATTAAAGTTCGCGCCCAGCTCTGCTAAATATGGGTACCGAGAATTGAGGAAGCAGAGACGGGAAGGACACTCATGGTAGCCGTAACAATAAGAACAATTAGGGAATGACACGCTTCCGCCTACATGTTTAGACGTTATGTAAGGCAGCGAGAAAGCAAAGATATCGAGTTGATCACAGTTTCTATGTGGTACTTCAGGTAACATCAGACCGCAGACTACAGATTTAAGGAGATGATAAAAAAATGTAAAAAGAAATAAGCTGTGTACACAATTTTTTTCCGTGTGCAAAGAAATATAATAATACAAGTCCTCGAGATTTCCTACCCACATATCATTTCAATAATTTTAAGATTATAAGATAATATAGTGTTGCTCAAAGCCAGGAATAATGTTCTATCTATATACGAATATCACCACTCGTGTATGCCTTTCAAATACTTCAGTTACAGGGAACAATATAACATTCAGGCAATCACCACAACTATACTAACGTCTGCGTCGCGATATTCAGCAAATCTTGACAGTCTGTTACTCACGGCTGATATCACGTCTTGAGATTTTTTGAAACTTTTCCCCCAGATATTGAGTTCCGGTAAGCTTGGTCTAGTATTGGAATCGTGGCTACTTTTGCATTTGGCAGCTGTCTTGCGAGTTTTAGGTATTGCCAAACTTCATTTATCATATTTCTTGGCCTTTTGTTAAGTTTCTTTCCACTGTGGTTCTATAGGAATAAGCTAATCTCAAACCATTATTTATTGTGCTCGGCCATGCACCTTATATATTGACAAACAAAAACACCAAGACTAAACTGATTCTTACTTCATTCAAAATAAGAAAATATATATATAGCAGTAGATTCGTGACCCATGGAATTTCAGTGACAGGCATAGCAGTCTATGTACTGGTTCGTGTTCTCACCTTACAGTTCTGTACCAAATGAATACCCTAAAAAAAAAATCCAAGACAGAAAGAATGTAAACTCTACTAATGAAGCGGTGACTTGAGTACACGAGGAAGCGTAGTGAATGTATGTAGGGATGAGGAAAGGACCCAACAACAGGTGTAGGGGGAGGGAAGATAGGGGAGAGCGGGGCAGGTTGCATCGAGGGTAGGTTGCATCATTGCCTCTAACTCGCATGTTATCACACGTACATCGTCTTAATACTACTACTACTACTACTACTACTACTATAAACTACTACTACTACTACTACTACTACTATAAACTACTACTACTACTATACTACTACTACTATAAACTACTACTACTACTACTACTACTATAAACTACTACTACTACTACTACTACTACTATAAACTACTACTACTACTACTACTACTACTACTATAAACTACTACTACTACTACTACTACTACTATAAACTACTACTACTACTACTACTACTACTATAAACTACTACTACTACTACTACTACTACTACTATAAACTACTACTACTACTACTACTACAACTACAATACAACAATAATAATAATAATAAAAAAGTTCATGCGAGTTAGAGGCAATGATGCAACCTACCCTCGATGCAACCTGCCCCGCTCTCCCCTACGTGATTACGTAGCACAAAGGTTAAATAAAATTCTTACTATTCATTTCCTTCTTTCCACTTTGCCGCCAGATACAGTCTAAGAGGAACGGGGCGGCGGGCGGCAGAATGGTGGAGGGCGGGGAGCTCCTGGAGAAGAAAGACAAGAAGGCGTCTGCAGCCCGCTTCACCATTTACAAGGTGAACAAAGCCAGCAAGAAGAAAAGGGAGAAGTCCTTCGCCAAAAAGGAGAGGAAAGCGACGAAGACCCTAGCGATCGTTCTGGGTAAGGAATACAGTTTATCTTCGTCTAACGCGTTTATGGTAACGCGTAATTTGTCTAGCGCGGTGTGTATTCGCGGAAGAGAATTCTAACTCTACCGCAGAAAAATTTGAAGGACTAAATTTAAGGACTTACTACTAAGGACCTCGCTACTAAGGACCACTAAGGACCTCGCGCCCTTTTCCCATACTCCTGCACAAGAATCCTAATGACACAACAAATATTGATTACCCTTCGACACAGCTATACATAATCCCCTTTCCATTTATGAGTACACAAGTAATACATACGAAGGCTACGATAACTCTGTGGGTTGATGTAAAAATAAAGCAGGGAATGGACGCGGAAGGAAACGAGGTAAGGATGAAAACTGAAATGATGAGTCGAGGGAAGGGAACAGAATGATAAAGATAAGGTATGTGAAAGGACATGATAGAGAGGAAGGCAGAGAAAGAGGAAATGAGGTAAGAAGACGAGTAAGAGCAGGAGGAGAAGGAGGATTGATTGATTTAATGCAAAAAAGGGGAAAATGTGCCAGACATCAGAGGTCATATGGCAAGGAGAAGGAGGAGTGTTTTGTGAAAAAAATTAAAATATGTCATTTTCTCAATTATTTACATTCTAATATTATTTCACTATAGCTTGAATGAAAGGTCTTTGCCTGCTCAATTTACTATCCTATGCATTTTTTGCTTGCTCTGCATATTTCAGAGTTATTTGAAGAAAAGAAAAATTTCATAAAAAAATCCAAAAATTCCAAAGGGGTACTACCGAGACCACCGAGAGACCTATCATCTCGGTGGCCACGGCACGGTACTACCCCTGCAGATTTTGGTGACAATTTTCACATCTCAGATTCTCGTGAAAATTGGCTCATAGCGGCTTTGAGTCATGCTGAACACGAATCTGGACTCAGTTTTGTGATTACTCCAACACTAAACCCTAATTTGACCTATTAAGTGAGAGAAAAGGGAGAGTGAGAGAGGAGATATCGATACCACACACATAGCACAAGGAGGAGGAGGAGGAGGAGGAGGAGGAGGAGGAGGAGCTGAGAGAGTAATGAAAAACGAAGGCATCTTGAAGAGGGACGGACGATCACTCGGCCGACACCGGGAAAAACTAATTTGGCGGAAAAGGTAAAGATTGGGTCGTCGATATTTTATGGGATGTCCAGTGAGGTGTGAGAGCCGGGCTGTGTTCCTTACTAGGCGGGTGTACGCGTGTATATATGCCAACGCTATGAGCTCCCGAGACACCTGCACTCTCAGAAATGGGGGGTATATTAAGGGTAGAATTGTTACATCGCACCATCACTACCCTTTTTATACCCTATGTCCAGGCTGGAGGGTAGATGCTGCTGATTTACCCTTCATTACCCTTTATCTACCCTTTTAGACGAGAGGGTGAGAAGGGTACATTTGGGTTGAAAGGGATATTAGGGTTGCAAAAGGGTATATTGTAAGGGTAGCAGTATTTCATCACTATAAACACCCTTTTTCTACCCTTTTCCTACCCTTTTTTTCTAAGAGTGTGGGTCACCGAAGGAGTAGCACCTATTAACCCCTTGAGGCCCAGAACGTAATTTCCATTGTGATTTGGCTACCATTAGACGATTTTTAGTGAGTCTACGCAACATTTTATAGATATGACCTGTTTAGTATCCTTGTCGACTAACTAATTTGGTATATTAAGTTATTTTTCGTCATTTTATGGCTCGACAACATACGATTTTTTTATAGCAAATGAAAGATCTGGGTGTGAAGGGGTTAAGACTGTACCATATGACCTCTGATGTCTAGCACATTGCATTAACTCAATCAATCTATTTAGGCTAACCAGGGTGTACTAGGTTGTGGCAATGACCCGAAAAGTCACTGAAAAATGCAATTCATACATATAACATCATTCAAAACGTCCTTTCCACACACAATAATATGCATTTAACATCAACACGTGTATCATCCCATTAATAAACATCTATCAAATGCACCTTTACCTTGGCACACACCCCATGTCTTTATTCGCTTGCTGTCTTCTTTCTAGGGACTGGCAACTGAGCGGGCTATTTGTTACCTCTTTTGTGTGTACACTTGGCCAGTCCTTTGTGATGTAAAAAAAAAAAAAAAAAAAAAAAAAACCCTGGTCCACACAGCCACCTATATAGAGGTACACCAAAGTCATATTTCCTTCGCCCCGTCGCTTCCCTGCTTCATATACCCTTCTAACGCTAATATAAATATCCTTTCCACACGCAATCTAACATAAACACGTGTATCATCCAATTAATAAACACCTATTAAATGCACCTGGTCCCCATAGTCACCTAGAGGTTTACCCATAAGAACATAAGAACATAATAAAATAAGGAACCTTGAAGAGACCGTGACACCTACACGTGGTAGTTCCTGTTCCTGTTCCCATGTCATATTTCCTTCACCCCGTCATTCCCTTGCTTCATGTACCCTTGTAAAACGACAGCCACCTATACTCAAACCACCTCAAGCTGGTCTCGCGGGTGGAGCGGCTCAAGTCCGCGGTGGTGCCACATCACCCCACTACTCCCGCCAGGTCCTCACCTCATTTTTTGTATAGAGGTACACCCATGTTATATTTCCTTCGCCCCCTTGTTTCTTTTCCTTCATGTACCTTTGTAACGCTCTTCTCCTCCACAGGGGCTTTCCTGGTATGCTGGGTGCCATTTTTTACCTGCAACATCTCGGACGCCATCAGCAAGAAGACCAACATCGAAGGCCTCGCACCCAGCCTGACTCTCTTCTGGCTCACCACCTGGATCGGCTACATGAACTCCTTCCTCAATCCCGTCATCTATACGATCTTTAACCCGGAGTTCAGGAAAGCCTTCAAAAAGATCCTCGAATGCCAGAGTCCCGGGAGGTGCGTTTTTGCTTAAAATTCATTCTCCCCCCTTTTTTTAAATTTTCTGCCGGTTGGAAAAAATTTTTTTAAATTTTTGTTTTTTTTACTAATCAAAAAAAATGATAAAAAAAACGACCAGGTTTGTGTTTCTTGGTTTTTTTTTAAGGAAATAAAATTGGTCACGTGTTTGTGTGAGAGAAGGAAGGTACGAGGCGGTCTGTATATCTGTGTCCCGTCCTCTGTCTGTTGTCTGTGGCGGTCTGTGGTGCGGTAAGGAAGAAACGGCATACACACACACACACACACACACACACACACACACACACTCACACCTCATTACTAACATGATAATGAGGTTAAAACTCTAACTAATGTAGACTGTCAAACTCTTGCACTACGTGCCGTCAGATTATTACGCTGGCATAGAAAATTAAAAGATAGAGATAGAGAGATAGATAAAAAGATAGATAGATAAATAGATAGATAGATAGATAGTCAGATAGATACATACATAAAGAGAGAGAGAAGACTGTCTAGAAAGAACAATGTAAGGGCATACGAGAATGGAGGGAGGACATGTGTGCAATACTTCTCCATTGAGGAAAAACAGTCCACTTGGTTTGCAGGTGAGCAATGTACATAGATCATGAAAATGACACCCTATTATTACCTGTCGTAAAGTGATACAGGAAAGCCTCCTAAGAGAGATCGTTCCACACCCCCGCTCCCGCCACCACCTACAGACTCCACCGACAACAGATCCACTCCTCTCCCGATACCAAGAGCTTGCGTATAACCGGTCCAAAGTGTGTGGTCCATGTACATATAGCCTGTCTCATCCGTTGCTTGGCTTATCTTATAGAATAACACCAATGCGGTTGTTGTTATTGTTGCTAGACTCTGCCAGGGTGCTGCACACGCCTCTACTAATGTACCAACGTCAACTACGGCTCGTCAACCACCATGATGACACAAGCAGAGTCCATCGAGTGGAATGCCTACCACTTTTCACAAACCTGAAATCTATGTCAAGAAGATCTAAGGCGCTGGGTCTTAGATGAGGCCGCCGCTGCCCTGTGTCCGCCAGCCCTGCGTGAAGGTCACCGAGGGTCCCGACGCCGTGAGCCGGGCGTCCTGGACCCTGCCGGGGAGCAAGGGTCACCGGCAGCCTCCGTCAGCCTCTCACACACTCAACACAATGATGGGTGTCCTCAATATTCAGGCAAGAGAAGAATAAGTGTTCACATGACGCTTTGGAGTAAGATCGTTCCCAGCGCATATATACATAGCCATTCACCACAACGCCGCAATGCGTTGACGCCGAAGGTACGAGGCGATGATCTCTTCTTTTTCTTTTGGCAAAGTAGGTTTTGCGTTGACATTTCTCTGATCCCTGGACCCCAACTCTTGTCCCAGTACGCTCCGAGTTGCCGCCGCGCTACTAGCCGCGCCTCCCCGCCCTGCCGGCTGCGGCTCAAGAGCGTCACAGTCCAGCCGCCACACTCATGTAAGGTCGGGCCGCGCCAAGCCTACCAGGCTTAGGCCTACCTTAACCCCACATTAAGCCAGGACTCGCATTCTGACACAAGTCACATAGCATTTCCTTTTTTTAAGTATGAAGGCTTTGCAGCTGGTGTTACAGGGTAGGCTGAGCCCTGCCCCCTGGCGTGACACAGCCCCACACTGACCCCACATGCTACATGTACCAACAGTTGCATCATGACAGGCCCACCAGTCGTCAAGCTGGCGCCCTAGCCCTTAGTACTCACAGCCTCCAGGCTGGCCTCACACCCTATCACATAGACATCATCATCACTCACAAAGGTGCTTGCTGTATGGATGTTACGTAGAGTCTATAGTTTTTTTAAAAATATAAATGAATAAATATATATATATAACATTTTTGTTTCTGCCAGAAAATTAAATTTTATATTTACTACAGATATGTATAGTGATACTTTCTATCGCCACCTAACATATGATATATCCACGTAGTCCTCTCCGCCGCCTGGCCAGCGCGCACCATTCCCCGACCCAAAGCCAAAAATAGTATAAACAAATACATGACTACAAAATCTGGGCCCTAGCATATGTACATACTATATTTACTGTAACTACTTCTGTGTACAAATGTAATATGGAGTGTACATAGGAGCGTGTACTAGGTGTACTGGCGAGTGACCGTGGTGCCCCGTTACTTAGTGTCCGTGCTTAGGTTCCTTCCGCCCTGTGTACCGTGTGTGTGTATCCTCTCTCACTGGTGAATAAACGGAACGCCTGTACCGCCTCTCTCCCTCACCCCGGTCTTGCTGCTCCTCTCCCGTCCTTCATTCCTCTGCAACGACCATCTTTTCTCCTCGCTCCCTCAATGCCTTCTTCCCTTTCCCTCCTTCTCCATTAAAACAGGAATGTAATTTTCGGCAGCCATTCGGGGCCTGCATCCGTCCGGCTTCCTATAGACTAGCGGAGGAAGGAATTCATCCTCCTCTCTCTCCTCTTTCTCCGCCTCATCTCCTTCCGCCTCCTCCTCCTCCTCTTTTCTCCCTTCTCCCTTTATACTCTTCTTTTATATCTATTTCTTTCACACCTTTAGTAATTATCTTTTCCATTACAATTTTATGGCATATTTTGATGTCACTTACTTGTCTTGTTCGAAAAATAGTAATAAAATAATTTCACGAATAAATCAGCTGATATTGCTCCCTACCTGAGAGGGGAGGCCGGTTCTTCGCACTCAATTAAGCGATAGCATATACTTTTTGGTCCGCACAAAAGTGTCTTCAGGCGGAAGATATTAACTCCTGGCGAAGTGGAAATTAATTTTTCAATCAGATATTCGGATGAGCTGACAAGGGTGAAGTGTGAGGGGGGGAAAGAGGGGGCGGAGGGGGGGGTTGGGACGATAAATGGTAAAGGAGGGGGGAGGGAAACTAGTAGAGTTGAGAATGAGGTGATGACGGGGAATGGGTTTACGGCAACAGATGTCATGTATATAGTGTTGTCATGTCATGTCATAATAGTGTCATGCAAGGCCAAGGGAATAGGTAATTTATTGACTTGGACCTTGGTGACAGTCATGACTATAAAACATTCTGCGTCTGTGAGAATGCTGACAACTAACTCTTCGTTGGAGCCAAGAACATAAGAAAATAAGGAAGCTACTAGAGGCCGCGAGACCTATACACGTGGTAGTTCCTGTAAAGGTAGGAAGGTGGAACTCCTCGTCGTCTCGTCGTGGTGGCCAAGTGACGACATTTACCCACAGCCTTTTGTGTAGTAATGCACTAACACCAACACCATTATGCAAGCCCACCGCTAATTGCCTTCAAATTGACAAGGAATGGCTAAGGAATCTAAGGATCGAATCAAATTATACCCGGGCCAGATACCCTCGCCAGAGACAACAGTCCGTTCTGCGTCCTGGAAATAACAGGTAACGTGGTAATTGTAATAACAGATAACGGTAATCCTGTGAAATAACAGGTAACGTAGTAATTGTAATAACAGGTAACGGTAATCCTGTGGAAATAACAGGTAACGTGGTAATTGTATCAACAGGTAACGGTAATCCTGTGGAAATAACAGGTAACGTAGTAATTGTATCAACAGGTAACGGTAATTCTGTGGAAATAACAGGTAACGTGGTAATTGTATCAACAGGTAACGGTAATCCTGTGAAAATAACAGGTAACGTAGTAATTGTAATAACAGGTAACGGTAATCCTGTGGAAATAACAGGTAACGTGGTAATTGTATCAACAGATAACGGTAATCCTGTGGAAATAACAGGTAACGTGGTAATTGTAATAACAGATAACGGTAATCCTGTGGAAATAACAGGTAACGTGGTAATTGTAATAACAGATAACGGTAATCCTGTGAAAATAACAGGTAACGTGGTAATTGTAATAACAGATAACGATAATCCTGTGAAAATAACAGGTAACGTAGTAATTGTATCAACAGGTAACGGTAATCCTGTGGAAATAACAGGTAACGTGGTAATTGTAATAACAGATAACGGTAATCCTGTGAAAATAACAGGTAACGTAGTAATTGTATCAACAGGTAACGGTAATCCTGTGGAAATAACAGGTAACGTGGTAATTGTATCAACAGGTAACGGTAATCCTGTGGAAATAACAGGTAACGTGGTAATTGTATAACAGGTAACGGTAATCCTGTGGAAATAACAGGTAACGTAGTAATTGTATCAACAGGTAACGGTAATCCTGTGAATGACGAAATAAGGAGTTGTGGATTTTCTACCACCTCCGATCAATGAAGGAAGAGCTTAAGCAGGAATATAGCGATGCAGCTTACACACCGTGCGAGTATATGGCAACCCTCCAAGGTACGAAAAAAAAAAAAAAAAAAAAAAATAATAATAATAATAATAATAATATGAAAAAGAAATGAAAGTAAATACATCAATAGATCATAAAAAATACGGGACATAAATCTACCCTTTAAAATCATCATTACGCCTTGCAAGTTTATCCAAAAAACGATTATTTTCATCAGTCATTTTTTCCATTCAAAAGTTAAGATGTCTTTTTTTTGTGTGTGTCTGAGTTTTAGGTTAGCGCCACTTCACAATGTAATTTCTGCCCCTTATAATACTAAATAACAATAATAATACTAATAATACTAATACTAATGATAACAATATTAAGAATAATGATAACAAATAATAATAATAATAACAATATTACTACTAATAATCAATAATAATCAATACAATAAATTACCAACATCGAGGCAAATAACCCTCTTTTATTACATACCTCGCCACTAACATCAATTTGAAAGACAGATCAAAAGGTGATAAGATAAGATAAGATTTTCATCCTATCTAGACACTTTGCAAGTACCAACTACAAGGTTATTGACTATACAAAGCGCCACCACGTCAGCACGAACTAGGCGGACTCGAACCGCTGACCGAATGCGCAGGGACGCTACACAATGCGAGCTCACGACTCTACCAACCTTGCCACCCTGACGGATATCAAAAGGTGAGCATTCTGTCTGTCTATTAACAAAAGTCTCTACCACTGCTCACCATTGGCCACTACTCACTATATGGAGGCACAAAAAACGAACATGAAGCTTGCAGACATAACATAAGAACATAAGAAAGTAAGGAAGCTACAAGAGGCCGTGAGACCTACACGAAGTAGTTCCTGTTATCTAACTCTACCTACATCCACCTCTCTTCCCCATCCATGAATTTATCCAGACTCCTTTTAAAGACCCCAATAGACTCTGCATTGACCACCTGACGACTGAGTCCATTCCAATCATTCACCACCCTATTTGTGAACCAGTTTCTCCCAATTTCCTTTTTAAATCTACGCTTTTCCAGCTTGAATCCGTTGACATGCCTCAACTTTTAGTAATTACTCCATTAAAGATCAATACCCAAAAGAATGTAACAACCTACCTTAAAACTTGCAGGACATGAGACATCCGGATCCTAGCGGGTGGAGGCACGGGGGCAAGACAGCACTGGCACGTAGGAACAGGGATGCCACTCCTTGGGATATTTTTGTCTATCTTGGGATATTTTAGTGTATCTTGGGATTTTTTTTTCTACCTTGGGATTTTTTGTCTATCTTGGGATTTTTTTGTCTATCTTGGGATTTTTTTGTCTATCTTGGGATTTTGGGGGGGATTATTCAAGTATTTTTCCAGTAGTTTATCTCAAGTAAGCATGTGTACCGTATTTAAGGTTCAGTTTCATTTATGTTATTTTAAAGACCTTGGGGTATTTTTTGTCTATCTTGGGATTCTTGGGCACGCAGGAAGGGAGGTTGAAGGGAGGGGTTTGTTAGGAGGGATGGAAGGGGAAGGGGGTTGAAGGGAAGGATTAGGGGTTAGAGAAGGGGTTTTGTAGGTATAGGGATGGAGGGAAAGGGGATTATTGGGGGTTCAGGGGAAGGGGGTGATTGGGGAGGGAGGGGGTTAGGGGTGGGGGTGGGAGGGATGGAGAGAGGTAAGAGTATAAGTAGAATGCAACAAGTATAGGAGTCAGAGGGAATTTAAAGGCTTATAGCGTCAATAGTAACCGTCCTAGGCAGAGAGGAGTGGGACAGGAGGCTAGAGCAGAAAGACGGGGCCCTGTGTCAAAGCCATCTCTATGTAAGTTATAGATTGAGACGGCCTTGCCTGTGTACGGTGTTAGGGCTGTATGGGGACAGAAAGGAAACTGAAAGTATTGTAAACCTCACCAAAGTGTTCCTAACGCAGTGTTGGGAGATCAGAACACAAAATAGACAATGAATTAGGATGATAATAATCAAAGGATTGAAAACTGATCAAAATGTCTTTCCCAGGTGAAATAAACAGGGGAAGAGTTAACAAGTTTTGTTAACGAAGGAGACGAAGTGGAAGAGGACCTATGAAGCGATACTAAGCGACTAAGGTCACAAGAAGAAGAAGATTTAAACAAAGTAAGGGCCAGTGCATGTCCCGCCCCTTGAAGACAGCGTGCGGGGCGTGCCGACGGTCCCACAACAGGGCACAGATCACTAACCCATGGCGGCTACACTCTGAAACAAAGACATAAGAACATAAGAACATAAGAAAATAAGGAAGCTACAAGAGGCCGCGAGACGTACACGAGGTAGTTTCTGTTACTTAACACTACCTACATCCACCTTTCATCCCCAGCCATGTAAGACAGACTTAACCCCTTCACGCCCAGATCTTTCCTTTGCTATAAAAAATTGTGTGTTTTCGAGCCATATAATTACGGAAAGTAACTGAATATACCAAATTAGTTAGTGGAAAAGGATACTAAACAGGTCATATCTATAAAATATTGCTTATATTCACTAAAAATCGTCTAATGGTACCCAAATTACAATGAAAATTATGTTCTGGGTCTCAAGGGGTTAATGGAGAATTCTACACACTATCCACATTCAGCATAACAGAAAATGTGCAAGTATCGTCAATTAGGTGGCTGTCTTACATAAGAAATAAGGAAGCTACAAGAGGCCGCGAGACCTACACGAGGTAGTTCTTGTTATGGTAGTTGTGCACGTAACTAGTCGATCACTGTGCACGTAATGTTATAGTTTTTTTAACGAGGTGAAAAATCCTGACCCCTTGCTGCTTACTGACTGATAGTTGATGCCAGGAGAAGGGAATACTACGCTTTTTCAAAATTCCAGATGTATTTTTATCATAGTTAACCCTATTATCAGGTAAACCTAGGCATCATTTTAAACATGAGACCTTAAGATAGAATGGAATGTGGGCCTCGTTAATAAAAATAGACTATAGGTAGTGTGTGCGTCAGTGTCATGCAAGACATAAAATATATAAAATAATAAAATAAAAAAATAATAATCTAATAAAAATAATAATTATAAAAATACCGCAGCCTCACCGACACCACCACCACCACCTCGCCATCCCTCCCGCCGGGCACATCACAGTCCCTCATAACCCCACACCCCCTCATCTCCCTTCCTTGCCGCGTGTCACCCACCCCGCCACGCCCTTGGAGCCTCACAGCAGGTCGAGGGGCGCCGCGGGGAGGAAGAATGGGCAGGTAGATTTGAATTAGTGAGCGGCCGATACCGTCATGTCACCGCGGCACACATATCATTCTTGCTTTAACGCCCCACTGCTTCATATTGCACGCTCCGCCACTACTGTCACGCCCACCAGGCTACAGGCTCACTATTTACGCTCCCCAGGCCTATCCTACATGGCTACAGTAAGATATTAGCCCCTTGGCGGAGACTCACCTGCGTGCGTACAGCCTCCTGCACCGCCGCCATGCCGCTGAGGCGCCGTGACCCAACGGTCACAAGGTCGTTTTTTTAGGATTGTTAATATTTTGAAGAAAATTAATACTGACGTGTTTTCATTCTATTGGTATATAATCTGTATTATATGCCATCTGCCATTTATGCATATATAATCTGTATATAATCTATTGGTGGGCCTTCTTCGGCCCAATAGATTATAAGTACATGATATTGAAACTTTATGCTAGAAAATTTATTGCTGGAATTAAGTAAGCCCTTAAAAGTTTGCTTTTCAGTGATATGTAATATTATCATGTAATTTACTCGTATCATGTAATTTGAAAGTGGCGTGCTCGGTGAGCAGTTTGAATTTTGATCCCCAAACAGTGGCGTAGCTATTGGGGGGCACTTTTTTTTGTATAGGCAAGCGGAGGTAACTCAGCTAAGGGACATTCTGATGCCACATTTATGGGTATAAAGGCATATTCTAAGATCAGATCAGCAGAGGTGGGCGAGATACTTTTTTTTGGTAGTGCAATAACGATATACTTTTTCCCGCTAGTTCGCTACGCAATACTCCGCTACTTTTTCGGATTTTCTTAAAACGATCGCTAGTAGCCTATCGCAGCGATACTACGATACCAAAAATTTAGCTTTGCGATACTTTGCTACCTAAGAAAACACTGTATTAGCCAAAAAAAAGATCTATTTTACTTAAACTACAGTTTAGGCACATTAAAACATTGTAATATATTTATTTTTAAACCGACAAATTTTATTTAAAATATAAAGGTCATCTTTTAAAGTATCGTGGGAAATTTAAACGATACTTGAGTTGCGATACTTATACTCCGCTATTTTGAACTCTTATGCGATACTGCGATACTATTTTGGCGGTGCGATAGTATTGCTCTCGCCCACCTCTGCAGATCAGTGGTGGGTATTACCGTAGTGGGCATTATACAAATAGCTATGCCACTGTGTACGATCTGTTTAGAATTTAGTAACACAACACTTCAGAGGTTTGGGCCCATAACTCTGCTCCTGACGTCCTCCGCTCATTCACTACTCCTTATTTAGTCCCATATTTAGTTTGTCGGTAGCGGGCACTCGTAAATAGTAACACTATAAATAAATTGAAAGTAAATAACCTGACATTGTAGCTGTATATCGGTTTCGGAAAACTGTTTTGCAATATTTCGGTTTTCCTGTTAGGTTCCTTTCGGTTCCTACTGCTGCTGTTCTTGACCTTCCGTTGCAAAAAACAAAAACAATACCAGTGGCGTCAAGGTGCTGCTACTACTACAATTACTAATAAAAACAATAATACGACCACCACTAATAATAATAAAACCAGGGTAACACTAAAGGTCACACACATGAAGATAAATCTGTTTTCCTTTACCCTGACGTCCAGCAGGGGCAAGGAATCCTCGGTCTGGGTTCATTCCAAGGAAGCTAGATGGATTGATTTAATGCCTAAAAAGGGGAATGTGCCAGTCATCAGAGGTCATATGGCACTATGGCAAGGCATATAAAGGGTCAGGGTTAAAGAATAATAGTGAAACGGTGAGGGAAGGGGACAGAACGGAATGTTACAGCAGGATGGTTAGATCAGATGTAGGATGTGGATTTGTTGGAGGAAGGTTAAATTTTCCAGGGAGGAGGGGGTGATTCCGGGAGAATGTCCGCAAGACAGGGAGGTCGGGAAAAGGAGGACAAATGAGGGAAGGAACTGGAACGGGCAGGAGTAAGATGGGGGCAGGATATTAGGACATGTTGAGGGGTTAGTGTGAAACGGTGATGGATGGTGAGAGGAGTTAGAGTGAAACGGTGATGGATGGTGAGAGGAGTTAGAGTGAAACAGTGATGGATGGTGAGAGGAGTTAAGAGTGAAACGGTGATGGATGGTGAGAGGAGTTAGTGAAACGGTGATGGATGGTGAGAGGAACGGGATGTTACAGCAGGGTTAAATCAAATTAAGAATGTTATTATTGGAGAAAGGAAAAGTCTCTCCTTGTACAATCCCTTCAGCATAGGAAGACATACTGTACAAGGTGTAGTGTAGCTTGCAAGGAGCCCCCACGCTACCATTAAGCAATTTCTGAGTTGACTAAATAAAAAAAGTAGAAAGCTATCAAGTGCCAAGATATCTATAAATGAAAATATTATTCTCCTGTCATATACATAAATAAATGGATGAACTGTAGCAACCTTGATTTTTACATTTCCTGCTAGGATAATTCAATTTATGTGGAGAAATTCACCAAAATTACCACTAATTCAATGGGAGAAACTTCAATAGATCAAGAATAATAAGATAATATTTGCCTTAACTACAGATGCACTCAGTAGTTAGGAGAAAAATTGTTAAGACACCAGTATTAGAGAGAAAATAAATAAATAAAAAAAATAAAAAAATATAAATAGCAGCTTTTGACATTGTAAATTGTAATGACACAAATTATATTCCACCCTAATTATACCATAAATCAAAGCTCATGATTTATATAACACATATGACACCCAAATTATATTCCACCCTAATTATACCATAAATCAAAGCTCATGATTTATATAACACATGACACCCAAATTATATCCCACCCTAATTATACCATAAATCAAAGCTCTATGATTTATATATAACACATGACACCCAAATTATATTCCACCCTAATTATACCATAAATCAAAGCTCTATGATTTATATAACACATATGACACCCAAATTATATCCCACCCTAATTATACCATAAATCAAAGCTCATGATTTATATATAACACATATGACACCCAAATTATATCCCACCCTAATTATACCATAAATCAAAGCTCATGATTTATATATAACACACATATGACACCCAAATTATATTCCACCCTAATTATACCATAAATCAAAGCTCATGATTTATATATAACACACATATGACACCCAAATTATATCCCACCCTAATTATACCATAAATCAAAGCTCATGATTTATATATAACACACATGACACTCAAATTATATTCCACCCTAATTATACCATAAATCAAAGCTCATGATTTATATAACACACATGACACCCAAATTATATTCCACCCTAATTATACCATAAATCAAAGCTCATGATTTATATAACACACATGACCCAAATTATATTCCACCATAAATATAATACCTTAAATCAAAGCTCTATGATTTATATATAACACATATATGACACCCAAATTATATCCCACCCTAATTATACCATAAATCAAAGCTCGATTTATATATAACACGTATGACACCCAAATTATATTCCACCATAAATATACCATAAATCAAAACTCTATGATTTATATATAACACCCAAATTATATTCCACCCTAATTATACCATAAATCAAAGCTCATGATTTATATAACACACGACACCCAAATTATATCCCACCCTAATTATACCATAAATCAAAGCTCATGATTTATATATAACACACATGACACCCAAATTCCACCCTAATTATAATACCTTAACTCAAAACTCATGATTTAAATACAACACACATATGAAGGTGAAAGTTTGATTTGTTGGATGAAGTCGCATCAATATACTTCGCTGGATCAAATACAACACAGAGAAAAGGTGAAGGTTGTTGTTGTTGGGCAGTGATGTCGCAATCAATTATATTCGCCCTGGGATCAAAATACAACACAGAGATGAAGGTGCAAGGTTGTTGTTGTTGTGCAGTGATGTCGCAATCAATTATATTCGCCCTGGGATCAAAATACAACACACATATGAAGGTGCAAGGTTGTTGTTGTTGTGCAGTGATGTCGCAATCAATTATATTCGCCCTGGGATCAAAATACAACACACATATGAAGGTGCAAGGTTGTTGTTGTTGTGCAGTGATGTCGCAATCAATTATATTCGCCCTGGGATCAAAATACAACACACATATGAAGGTGCAAGGTTGTTGTTGTTGTGCAGTGATGTCGCAATCAATTATATTCGCCCTGGGATCAAAATACAACACACATATGAAGGTGCAAGGTTGTTGTTGTTGGGCAGTGATGTCGCAATCAATTATATTCGCCCTGGGATCAAAATACAACACACATATGAAGGTGAAAGGTGGTTGTTGTTGGGCAGTGATGTCTTAATCAATTATATTCGCCCTGGGATCAAAATACAACACAGAGATGAAGGTGCAAGGTTGTTGTTGTTGGGCAGTGATGTCGAAATCAATTATATTCGCCCTGGGATCAAAATACAACACAGATGAAGGTGAAAGGTTGTTGTTGTTGTGCAGTGATGTCGCAATCAATTATATTCGCCCTGGGATCAAAATACAACACACACATGAAGGTGCAAGGTGGTTGTTGTTGTGCAGTGATGTCGAAATCAATTATATTCGCCCTGGGATCAAAATACAACACACATATGAAGGTGCAAGGTTGTTGTTGTTGTGCAGTGATGTCGCAATCAATTATATTCGCCCTGGGATCAAAATACAACACATAGATGAAGGTGAAAGGTTTATTGTGTTGTGTTTACTTCTTCTTGGACACACCCACAGTGCGGCCACGGCGGCCGGTAGTCTTGGTGTGCTGGCCCCTCACTCGCAGGCCCCAGAAGTGACGCAACCCACGGTGAGCTCGGATCTTCTTCATGCGCTCCAAGTCCTCACGCAGCTTCGTCTCCAAGTTGTTGGACATGACCTGCGATACATAAGAACATGAGAAAATAAGGAAGCTACAAGAGGCCATGAGATCTACACGTGGTAGTTCCTGTTACTTAATACTACCTATACATCCACCTTTCCTCCCCATCCATTAACCCCTTGAGACCCAGAAAGTAATTTCCATTGTAATTTGGCTACCATTAGACAATTTTTAGTGAATATAAGCAATGTTTAATAGATATGACCTGTTTAGTATCCTTGTCCACTAACTAATTTGGTATATTCAGTTACTTTTCGTAATTTTATGGCTCGACAACATACACTTTCATATAGCAAAGGAAAGATCTGGGTGTGAAGGGGTTAAATTGTCTAGCCTCCTTTTAAAACTCCCTATTGACTCCGCACTCCACTCCTCAATACAAGACTGTAATACCATGATTACTTAAGTAGGAAGATATGTATGAAGTATACCATCAGAAACTAAACTAGAAATATTTAAGTGATGAAGATGCATATGAAAAAGTATAATGTTAGTCTCAAGGTTGATAGACATGACCTGCAATACATAAGAACATAAGAAAATAAGGAAGCTACAAGAGGCCATGGTTGGGAACATATTTTTTGTTGTAAGAACGTATCTCAATTTATAGAATGGGAGTCAATGGGAATACAGGGTTCGTTTAACGCCCTATTTTCAAGGAATGTCACTCCTGCGTTATACAAGGGATGACTGTACTTGATTTAACCTCTTGAGGCCCAGAACGTAATTTCCATTGTAATTAGTATACCATTAGATGATTTTTAGTGACTATAAGCAGTATTTTATAGCTATGACCTATTTAGTGTCCTTGTCCACTAGCTAATTTGGTATATTCAGTGACTTTATCGTAATTTTATGGCTCGACAAGACATTTTTTTATAGCAAAGGAAAGATCTGGGCGTGAAGAGGTTAAGGACTGTTCCCACACTACTGTATGCATGGCCATAACATACATTCTACAGAAATTCATGCCAAACACTAATTATGTCTAGTATAATATATGTAATAACAGTATGTCTAATATTGTCTAAGCTTCGTAATAATGAGAAATAAAATCCGAATAATAGTTGGAGTTGACCAAAAATAATTAAAGTACAAATAATCATAATCATATTCTTAGTAACGTGCATGAACAACACTAAAATTAATATAGCTGCATCAATATGACCGAAAACACTGAGTAAAGCTCCAGAAATATCAGCTACTACATTCAAAGTTGTTTTTTTATATATAAACAGTATGCATAAACAAGAACACAAATATAAACCGTTTGGAAATACTTCAACAAAAGGATTAAAACCATACATGCCCAAGTCCGAGCCTAGTCATCAGTGCATGGTACTATACTCGCCGCACGTTAAATTGGCGAAAATGGGGCCCCTTCACCCCCCTTCCGAATGCACGGGATTGGCTAAAGTGTTGGGTGAGAATGCCTTGCTCCAAATTCCATCTAAACACCCAACACCCCAGCCAGTCCCATACGTTCGGAAGGGGGAAGTGAGCAGGCCCCATTTTTGCCAACTTAACATGCAGCGACTATAGTTTTGTTGGCTGGCTACAAACCCCTTGCAAGATAAAACAGCGACTATAAAGTTATGTGTTGGCTGGCTATAAATCCCTTGCAAGATAAAACAGCGACTATAAAGTTATGTGTTGGCTGGCTACAAACCCCTTGCAAGATAAAACAGCGACTATAAAGTTATGTGTTGGCCGGCTATAAACCCCTTGCAAGATAAAACAGCGACTATAAAGTTATGTGTTGGCTGGCTATAAACCCCTTGCAAGATAAAACAGCGACTATAAAGTTATGTGTTGGCTGGCTATAAACCCCTTGCAAGATAAAACAGACTATAAAGTTATGTGTTGGCTGGCTATAAACCCCTTGCAAGATAAAACAGAGACTATAAAGTTATGTGTTGGCTGGCTACAAACCCCTTGCAAGATAAAACAGCGACTATAAAGTTATGTGTTGGCCGGCTATAAACCCCTTGCAAGATAAAACAGCGACTATAAAGTTATGTGTTGGCCGGCTATAAACCCCTTGCAAGATAAAACAGCGACTATAAAGTTATGTGTTGGCTGGCTATAAACCCCTTGCAAGATAAAACAGCGACTATAAAGTTATGTGTTGGCTGGCTATAAACCCCTTGCAAGATAAAACCGACTATAAAGTTATGTGTTGGCTGGCTATAAACCCCTTGCAAGATTAAACAGCGACTATAAAGTTTTGTTGGCCGGCTACAAACCCCTTGCAAGATAAAACAGCGACTATAAAGTTATGTGTTGGCCGGCTATAAACCCCTTGCAAGATAAAACAGCGACTATAAAGTTATGTGTTGGCTGGCTATAAACCCCTTGCAAGATAAAACAGCGACTATAAAGTTATGTGTTGGCTGGCTATAAACCCCTTGCAAGATAAAACAGCGACTATAAAGTTATGTGTTGGCTGGCTACAAACCCCTTGCAAGATAAAACAGCGACTATAAAGTTATGTGTTGGCTGGCTATAAACCCCTTGCAAGATAAAACAGCGACTATAAAGTTATGTGTTGGCCGGCTATAAACCCCTTGCAAGATAAAACAGACTATAAAGTTATGTGTTGGCTGGCTATAAACCCCTTGCAAGATAAAACAGAGACTATAAAGTTATGTGTTGGCTGGCTACAAACCCCTTGCAAGATAAAACAGCGACTATAAAGTTATGTGTTGGCCGGCTATAAACCCCTTGCAAGATAAAACAGCGACTATAAAGTTATGTGTTGGCGGCTATAAACCCCTTGCAAGATAAAACAGCGACTATAAAGTTATGTGTTAGCTGGCTATAAACCCCTTGCAAGATAAAACAGCGACTATAAAGTTATGTGTTGGCTGGCTATAAACCCCTTGCAAGATAAAACCGACTATAAAGTTATGTGTTGGCTGGCTATAAACCCCTTGCAAGATTAAACAGCGACTATAAAGTTTTGTTGGCCGGCTACAAACCCCTTGCAAGATAAAACAGCGACTATAAAGTTATGTGTTGGCTGGCTACAAACCCCTTGCAAGATAAAACCGACTATAAAGTTATGTGTTGGCTGGCTATAAACCCCTTGCAAGATAAAACAGCGACTATAAAGTTATGTGTTGGCTGGCTATAAACCCCTTGCAAGATAAAACAGCGACTATAAAGTTATGTGTTGGCTGGCTATAAACCCCTTGCAAGATAAAACAGCGACTATAAAGTTATGTGTTGGCCGGCTATAAACCCCTTGCAAGATAAAACAGCGACTATAAAGTTATGTGTTGGCTGGCTATAAACCCCTTGCAAGATAAAACAGCGACTATAAAGTTATGTGTTGGCCGGCTATAAACCCCTTGCAAGATAAAACAGCGACTATAAAGTTATGTGTTGGCTGGCTATAAACCCCTTGCAAGATAAAACAGCGACTATAAAGTTATGTGTTGGCCGGCTATAAACCCCTTGCAAGATAAAACAGCGACTATAAAGTTATGTGTTGGCTGGCTATAAACCCCTTGCAAGATAAAACAGCGACTATAAAGTTATTGTGTTGGCCGGCTATAAACCCCTTGCAAGATTAAACAGCGACTATAAAGTTATGTGTTGGCCGGCTATAAACCCCTTGCAAGATAAAACAGCGACTATAAAGTTATGTGTTGGCTGGCTACAAACCCCTTGCAAGATAAAACAGCGACTATAAAGTTATGTGTTGGCTGGCTACAAACACCTTGCAAGATAAAACAGCGACTATAAAGTTATGTTGGCCAGCTATAAACCCCTTGCAAGATAAAACAGCGACTATAAAGTTTTGTTGGCTGGCTACAAACCCCTTGCAAGATAAAACAGCGACTATAAAGTTTTATTGGTTGGCTATAAACCCCTTGCAAGATAAAACAGCGACTAAAAAAGTTTTGTTGGCTGGCTACAAACCCCTTGCAAGATAAAACAGCGACTATAAAGTTGTGTGTTGGCTGGCTACAAACCCCTTGCAAGATAAAACAGCGACTATAAAGTTTTGTTGGCTGGCTATAAACCCCTTGCAAGATAAAACAAACAAGGGGGCAAGAACCCTCCTATTTGCTATAGCACACAAATACACCTTGATCAACTAATGTCAACAAGAAACAATATGTGCCACTAGATAGTATTGAAATCAAAATGGTATGAACCAAATACACATATCAATCATTAAGTGACCTTACCTTTTATTTAAATTTGTGGCATGAGTTTTATGCTGTTTATGATGTTATGCTATGTTATATTTTATGTTGTCAGAAAAAAGATCTGGGGCTAAACTCCTGCCACAAATTTAAAATAATGAACGCCGACAATAGCATTGGAAGCGTATCATTGCCCGTATAACCTCATTAAGAAATTATGGGAAAATCTGACAGAACTCTGATGATGATGATGTGACCTTACCTGGCTGTACTTGCCATCCTTAATGTCCTTTTGTCTGTTAAGGAACCAGTCGGGGATCTTGTACTGACGGGGGTTGCTCATAATGGTTACGATCTTCTCAACCTGACACACACAAGATAAGAACATAAGAACATAGATCTTCTCAACCTGACACACAAGATAACAAGAACATAAGAATATCAATCTTCTAAACCTGACACACACAAGATAAGAACATTAACCCCTTGAGACCCAGAGCAAAATTTCCATTGTAATTTGGATACCATTAGACGATTTTAAGTGAATATAAGCAATATTTAAGAGATATGACCTGTTTAGTATCCTTGTCGACTAACTAATTTGGTATATTTAGTTACTTTTTGCATTTTATGGCTAACAATATACCATTCTTTATATAGGAAAGGAAAGATCTGGGCGTGAAGGGGTTATGGACATAAGAATACCGATAATAATAATAATATAAGAACATAATAATATATAGACTAGAATATCGATCTTATTGGCAATGTCATGATTACCATCTTAAGTAAGAACATAAGGAAGCTACAAGAGGCCGTGAGACCAACACGTGGTAGTTCCTGTGCTAAGATGGGTTCAGGAGGGAAATCCAAAATGAAAATAATCCGAGATCAAAACATTACAAAGTACAGGAGAACCTCGTTTAACCGGCATTTAAAACAACGGCAGCCTCAAAACAACGGCACTAATCGACCCAGGCTTTTTTTTTTTTTTTTTTTTTTTTTTTTCCCCCACTGATAAACTCTGGAACTCTCTTCCTGTTTCTATTTTTCCACTTTCCTATGACTTACATCTTTTCAAAATAAGAGTAACAAGACACCTCCCGAACTAAATTGGCTCACCCCTCTTTTTTATTTTATTCTCTTACTGTCTTCTTTATAGGGACTGGCAACTAAGCGGGCTTTGTTTTACCCATTTTTGTTGTGCCCTTGGCCAGTTCCTTGTGATGGGGGGGGGGGGGGAAGGATTTTGGGGGATTCCATAAGAGTAACTCTCAAAACAACGGCAAAATGAGTTATCCGGCATGCGCTCCCCCCCGTGGGTGCCGGATAAACGAGGTTCTCCTGTAGTACACTATTTATCAAAAACATTGTTAGAAATTTTTAGTCTGAGTAACCCCATATGAAGGCTTTCAGGTGGAAAATCTCTCATTTCTCTCCCTTCATTCAGCCTCTACAACAACACATGGATTGGCAAAGTTGTATGGGATGAAGGATACCATTCAGATAATACATTACAAAAATAATAGAAAGTATCACTGATTAATGCACACAAAACAAAAAACATTATTCTTAACTCCAAAATAATGGAAGAAATTAAATCCTGCTAGCCGTATTCCTCTGATGAAGCCCAGTAGAGGCGAAACTAGACAGGAATAAAAGTACTCACTTCCCAGTCCGTCTCCTCCATCACCTGTTTTAAAACTGTCAGTATGTCTACACATAAAAATTAAAAAGGCATGGTTGGGCCTGTTGTTTGTACAGAATGTGGGGTAGCACAGGTGTACATGTATGTATACCCTATGTACTACAGGCACTTTGGTACTATGTACTCTAATGTGCCTATATTATGTATATTTTGCTCTAGTACTTAAGTTAACTCTTGTCTTGTTGTTGTTGCTTTTTTGCCTGTATGCCTTCGGGTGATAACATTATTATTATTATTATTATTATCATTATTATTATTATTTTTATATTAGGGATAAAATCATCTCTCTCCCCGACGAGCTCAATATAAATAATCAATAATAATGATGCGTCTGGTTTGAATACGTACGTTTGTGTGGTCTTTGCATTCCACTCTCCATTAAAGAATACAATCACAGAAACATTCTCTCTCTCTCTCTCTCTCTCTCTCTCTCCCTCACCTCCTCCTCGGTGAGTTCTCCGGCACGCTTGGTCTGGTCAATGTCCGCCTTCTTCAGCACAATGTTGGAGTAGCGCCGGCCGACACCCTTGATAGCCGTCATGGCGAACATAACCTTGCGCCGGCCATCAATGTTGGTGTTCATCAGACGCAGGATGTGCTGGAACTTCTCTGGCAATATCAGAGACTGGAAAATATACAAGACTGAAATTAGTAGTTATTCATTGACAATAGATGTAGTTGGTACAAATAGTAGTTATTCATTGACAATAGACTTAGTTGGTACAAATAGTAGTTATTCATTGACAATAGACTTAGTTGGTACAAATAGTAGGTATTCATTGACAATAGACTTAGTTGGTACAAATAGTAGGTATTCATTGACAATAGACGCAGTTGGTACAAATATGTAGTTGGTATTCGCCGACAATAGAATTGGAAGCGTATCATAGACAGACTTATCTAACAAGACATTATGGGAAAATCTGATGTTAAATAAATAGGTGACGATGATTCTCCACACTACAGTATGGAGAGTATGCTACAACAAACTTAATTGGTTCCAGGACCTTGCTCTGAATAGCTCTCGTTCTTTCTAGCATATACTGAAATACACGTAACTATTGAGTATTCCAGAAACCAGCTATCGGGTACAGGCACTGATACTTGGTCGTCTCGTCTACCAAAATTCTCGTCCAGACACAAACCTGGAACTCACTGACGGTAAGCTAGGTTAGATTAGGTCAGGTATACGAAACTAAGGTAAAAGCTTGATATATATGAGTTGTATAAAATAGGAACTCTCGCCTACGGGGACGAGAGATCCGGTAGACGAGTACCATAATCCCGGCACCCGCCATTAAAGGTTGAAACATTACTGCAATCACAGGAAGGCAATCATACACGTCTAAAATGTTCTATTAAATATAATCAGTTTTCAAATTACTATTGAATTTGTCAGAAATTTTAAGTCTGAAAGCCCTATAACATGGCTTCCAGGTGGAAAATTTCTCTTTCTCTTCCTTCAAAAACTGCACCTCAACAATAAGATGCTGAGGTGCCTTGGAAGATGAAGGGTATACATAGAAGGGTATTACTAGAGTATCTGCAGGCAACATTACATACATGAACTCCTGCCATAAATAATACCATACCACTTGCTCTAACCACTAAACATCCTCGTGTATGTTGAATATAGCATAACCTACATACTATTCTAGGCTTTTATTGGCAGACCCCACTTAACGAATCTCAGAAAATCCTGATAAAATCCAAGAAATTTCTAGATATGTAGAAAAATCAATCCATCATTGGGTGTATACGCCGGGGGGGGCGTCGCCTCGCCCACCCTACGACGCCACTCCCGGGGGTCACCACGCGCGAGTCCCCATGCAAGCTCCTTTCCCATACCAAGCTGCTCACGACAAGAAACATCAACTTGCCCCAGCCACGAGCCTTGTGGGCGCCCCCTTGGCCTCCCCCACGCCGGATTGTCTCTTACAAATACAACCTGATGGGAAGGATCAGTTTCAGGGTAGCGTGCCACATGCCCATATAGCCGAAATTGGCGCCGACGGACTAAGCAGGTAATAGGCCTCGATTCTGTCTCACGGTGCAATCGCTGATTTGACACGTAATCATCACAGCGATACCCTATGATTCTGCAAAGACACTTATTACCAAGGCATCGATTTGTCTCTTCAAGTCACTATTTAGTGTCCATGTCTACAACCATATAGTAAGACAGGGATCACAAGCGACTTGAAGATCCGGTTCTTTGTCCTCCTGCACAGGTACCGACAACGCCAAATACTCCCGCTGAGCGAGTCCATAACACCGTGGGCTATGCCAATCTGCCGTAAGACTTCTTGACGTGACCCGCCGTCATTATGGACTGCGCTACCAAGGTATGTAAAACTTTCCAAGATCTCAAATGTCCTCGCCGCATGCATGAACAGACTGTACTGCTTCATCTAGTAAGTCCCCAAACACCTGGACCTTGGTCTTAAGCCAGGAGACCTCAAGTCCCAAAGGCTTTCCCTCCTCGTGCAGCGCCTCGAGAGCCATCACCAGGACCTCCAGCGACTCGGCAACAATTACTGCATCATCGGCAAAAACAAGATCAGTGATCCTGGTTTTGCCGAGGGATGTTCCATTATGTAGAAAAAGATACACATAATAATATTATATCAAACCACAAATGTTTACTCTGCACATCATTTGATTTGTGTATAGAAGCCGTATGTTCATGAGTACCTGGAGCTCTCCTCAAATGTTCAAATTTTTCACGATGACGAGTGTTCCAATTTTCTAAGACGGTTCCAGTATTCAATATATATATTTTATCAGCTTTTAACCGTGTTTCTGCCTTTTTAACTTTTGACTTTTTTTTTTTTGTATTTTTAAAAATTTGGATTTCTTATATTTTCAGATCTTTTTTAATTTTGTATTTTTTAGATTTTTTTTTTTTTATTTTTTTTTTTTTTTTTTTTTTTTTTTTTTTTTTTTTTTTTTCATATTTAGATTTTCGATTTTTCGATTTTTTAACCGTAACCTCAATGTGGGATCTGGGGGTTTTTCTGGCTTCACTTAATTTATTTCACTTATTTTCTTCTGCTTTTTACCTCAATTTACGGGTTCCCTTGCAATATTCAAGGCCATGTAAGGGGTAAGAAAGGGCGTGGGGCTGTATTGCATGATTTAACACCCAAGCAGAGGCAATATATGCACGCTAAATGGGTAAAAATGGGGTATTTTTGGGTTCAAAACCTTCCGCTATTATAAAAACAAGCCTTTTATTTATATTCTAATAGATTTCGATTTGTTTGTGCCTTCACTAATAACAGACACTAGCAGCAGCATCCTCACTCACAGACATCCTGAGAACAGTTACTGAAGTCTGGACAGGAAACATTGTTTCCAAACAAAGTTTCCATCAATACTACGGCAGTGAGAAAAGCGGGCAAGTTGCGGCGGCGGATCACCACACCGTCAACAAAAATTTAATTCCGACAAAAACGAGTGACCGATTCATTCCATACACATCAAGGCTATTCAGGAAAACGAAGTTCGAAATCGTTGAAGGCGAATAGTTGAATACCGAAATTTTACCTAAAATGTATTCGCTCGAAGTCGTCCTCCGCTCGAATCGTCCAGACACTCCATGTGATAAAGCACCAAATTTTGGCAAAGAAAAATTTGTCAAGTGTCTCAGAAAATCCGCGACAGGACCGCGCAGTCCTCGTCCATTTTTACCGGCGTGAGCCCCGTACCGCCGCGACTGCAGGTACGGCGGGGGCACATAGGGGTCCATGACAAGCTGTATTAGCCAAGAGATCCCCACATCAACAGGGTACACTTACACGCACTTAACGGACACCTAAACATGTAATGGATATGCATGGTATAAACAACATCCCTATAGGGATACATACATAGGCGTTTTCTGCGGGGATCCTGATTGCGACCGAAAAAATTTCGGTTGCTCAAATTTCGATCCCTGTTCAACCATCCAGGGAAGATGATTGGCCCGAACCGCAATCATTTGTTGTTGTTGTTGTGACCGTTTGCAACCGAAAATTTTCCGATTGCAACCAAAAATCCCCCGCAGAAAACGCTTATATATAGGACTATAGGACATACATAAAGAGTTTCCCGATGTAAACAACGACCACCCATCATATTCAAACACTTATTCTAACATCAAATCAACACATATGCCTTCTCTATACATATACAACGATGCTTGAATACATGTTTTACAATCAGAGTGAGTTTGAACCTCGGATTGATAATGGATGATGCGATAAAATAGGATAAATATGCACAATACCAAGACGTTCACGTACCATGTTGGCGGCGGAAGGGGGGAAGGAGAGTTGCCAGCGTTGCCAACCAAAACGTCAACCTTCACAACGGGTAAATACACCACTCATTACTAACCTATTCAACAGTACTTTTCAAATAATAAAAATAAAACAATGTATATTTGTAATGCATTTTTGCTTATTTTTTTTTGGTTTCAATTTGTCCGAGGAAAACTTTGATCAGGATGAATATAAAATAGCTACCCAACAAAATTAATGCTTCAGTTCACAGAAAATGAAGTATTACAGGTAATACTTATTGCAGAGAAAAAATGTACATATTCACAAGTCTTCTGTTTTTATTGCTTATTTATGTGTTGTGTACGTGCTTAAAATGTATATCTACCATGAGTAATTCTAATAGCGTACCTTCTTTGAGTCTATAGAAACAAGCTGCGAGAGCGAATGAGTCAGGAACTACCACGCGTAGGTCTCGCGGCCTTTAATGTTTGATGTTTGAAGAATTTCGTCAGTTATCGACGCAGCTGAGATGGATCTCCACTGTAACCAGACAGCTCTCTCTCAGACTACCCCTAGAGAGCTGTCTGCTAGTGCTTATAGTGTTGGCCGAAGCCAGCACCCCGGGAGGCGGGTAACAAACCCCGGCTAACACCCGGTACCCATTTACTGCTGGGTGGACAGGGGCTCGGGTTTTAAGGAAACAGCCCAACTGTTTCCGCTCCGCCCGGGGATCGAACCCGGGACTTCTCGGTTGTGAACCGAGCGTGCTTCCCCTACACTACGGAGTACCCTCTTGTAGCTTCCTTATTTTCTTACGTTCTTCAGCTTCTTCTTATATTCTAATGAGTCCCAAATAGAGCATGTCAAGTGCCACTTTGCTCCATAAATCCAGAACAAGAGTGGACTTTTATCTACAATATTTCAACAACTGGAAATTTGGCGAGGTTAACGTGACAATCATATGGAACACTACCGAGACTACCGAGCTTCTTTTTTCTCTCTTTTTTTTCCTACACATACCCATACATGATCAGATCAGACGATAACATACCAGTAGTTACATACATCTTGACATCCCCATCTTCCTAGACTGCATTCTCTAGACGCAAACAAATTTAAGAAACTAGCGGCGACGACACATGAAAAATGCCAAGGCGTATATAGGCCTACTTGTAAGCATCCTCGGGAAGTCGGGAACCCCAAGAGCAGCGGCTCTTATCCCCTTCACGCCCAGGTCTTTCTTTTGCTATAAAAAATTGTATGTTGTCGAGCCATAAAATTACGAAAAAACCTGAAATTACCAAATTAGTTAGTAGACAAGGATACTAAACAGGTCATATCTATAGAATGTTGCTTATATTAACAAAAAATCGTCTAATGTTACCCAAATTACAATGAAAATTACGCTCTGGGTCTCAAGGGGTTCACCTAGCTGTGGGGCGCGCTTCCCGCGGGGGTCGTGAGACAAGAGATAAAAAAGAACTGTCAAGATTTAACTTTAACCTCGGCCTTCGTTTTAACATGAAGCTCACTCGCGAGGGTGAGCGAAGAAAGTCGGCACAGAGCAAGCAGAGAAGCAACCATGGGGGAAAAACTCTACGGTGACGCATTGCCATATTTCACTAACTCAGTAGACATTTATAGAAAATAAATATCATATAGTACTATTGTTATTGTTACTATTATCATTATTATTATTTCTATATTCTGGTGAACAACTACTATATGATTACTCATGACTCACAGCTACTTCTTGTGTGACTGCGAATATGTAACAAGTGTTCCTTCCGTCTGCAGAGCCTCGCCTGACCTGACCCACCCATCCTGTGGCCTTGTGGGCTGCAGGGGCAAGGATCATCATCATCATCATCAAGGCAGCAGTACGGTACGGTACGGTACGACTCAATGTCCGGAGCTGCACGCATGAATGAAGCTTTCGCGGAGATCAATATTCCTATTTCACCCTCCCCGGCCACGCCCCTTATCGACCTGAACCAACCAGCAGCCGGTTCACCTCAGCTGATGAGGCTCGTGAGCTAACAAGAACACACAGGTGAGCTCGCCGACAGATAGCAATGCATTTCTGCATTCATCCAAGCATTCCTTTTCAATAATAAAGTGTGACATTAAATCCATGGGCTTTTGTGCGTGAGAGAGATCTCCAAAACAAGCACTTAATATGGCATGATGAATATACTACCGGTAACTGTATTGCATTGGCGAAAACAAAACACAACTTCAATGAAAATTTGTTTCATTAGACGAAACTGAAACTTTTGATAATGTTGTAAGAGTTCCGTTCTGAGGGCCGCGGGGTGAGCGCTGCGGTGCGGGCCCGACGAGGCTCACGACCCCGAGTGTTCCGACAGTTAGCCTGAGTGATCCTCCAGAGTGGCAGTGACAGTGGCGCTCCGACCTGCGAGGTAGACAAGATAAGATAACAACATCAGGCTGCTCAACAACAACCTCAACAACCATGTTTAAGCAACAACGAGGACCCAAGCTCACCTACGGCGGCCAGAGGTGAGGACAATTATCGATACTGCCTGAGGGTTATTCGGTTACTACAAGCACTGCCAGGCTGGGCGTCCGTGGTGCTTCGGGAATGTTTTAGCAAGAGTTGGCTGAGTCCTGGGATGGTGTTAAACGTGGCAGATGTTCCGTTAGGGCCTCCAACCCCAAGGACTGAAGGGGGGTCAAGGCAACTCAAGGGAGGCTGGATAGGGGGATGACAGACAAACCTGTCCGTTATAGTCCCATCCCTCACGTTCAGTTGTGCAGCCAGTGAAAGCATCCAGTCATCCTGTACCAGTCCAGATTTTTTTCCTAACCACCAGTCACACAGCAGCTTTAAGTTCCTCATCCACCCACCCCAGCCCCCCAGCCCCCAGCCTCCCAGCCCAAAGCCCATTCCTCCCTCGATATGAACATTTTACTCCCCATCCTTCTGAGTCCATCGCTTTTTCACTCCCAGCCCAGACTCCCTTCACCCCCAGAGCCCAAATCCCTTTCACCCCCAGCTCACATCCCTCGTACTCCCCACTCCCCACTCCAAGGCCCTCGAACTCCCCAGCCCAAAGACCTTTCACTCCCCAGCGTAAAGGTCGTTCACTCCCTCCCACCCCCGCCCTCTGAGGCCAACTCCAGCACTCCAGCACTCCCTCACTCCCCACCAAACCTTGATGACGTGTTTGGGTCACTGATAAACGAAAGTGAATGCGTATGAATGTAACAATTATAGCAATAGTGCAATGCTGATCATTGTAGTCGTGATAATAATGGTAGGTATTAATAATGATAATGGTTGGTCTTAGTAATGATAATGGTAGGTCATAATAATGATGATAGCAGTAATAATTAGGGCATTAGTACATGGTGATAGATGTGCTGTAGGCTTTTAGAGTGAGAGAGGAAAAAAAAAATCGTACCTATAAAAATCACACACGGTCCGTATCAGCTTTATTTATTTACCTACTGAGGAGAAACCATGTTCGAATGACCCATTTTTCATGTAGTGAGTAGAGTTCAAACTGCTGACGTGGGTGTGGCGTGGGTAGATGTGGGTGATGGGTAATGATGTAGTGGGTGTGTGAGGGGGCAGGTGTGTGTGTGTGTGTGTTGGAGTGTTCTCGGTTTGTTCTCGCCTCATCTACTTTAATGATCTTCAATATCGTGTAAAGGACTTAACCGACACTATACAACGAACATCACACCACCCTTGTCACACCTCGTCACTATAACTTCATCATATACTCACTATATAACTCCATTATCTCACTCACTATAACTATAACTCCACTATAACTTCCTCCAGGGTTAACAATTCTTTCTATAACCCTATGACGCAAAGGCCGCAAAATGTTTACACACTGTTTTGTTTTTCCTTTCGCTACGAGACCCAAGATTCCTCACACTACAAAACAACAACTGGTCATTAAAAGTTTCTAGACATTGCAACTTATGACAGTGGAGGACAAGAATATATATTACTTTATTATTTTTCCTTAGTGTGTGCGTGTTCGTGATTTCCTGAGTAGGCAGCTGCGAGGATACAGGCGAACAGAAAGGGGTCAGAGGAAACGAAGAGATGAGAGGTGTCAAGGTTACGCGATGGAAGATGGCATGCTCAGTGCGTAGAGTTATATTTGTTTGGAGGTGATGGGATGAGAGAGAGAGAGAGAGAGAAGAGACTCAGAGAGAGAGAGACACACACACAGAGAGACACACACACACACACACACACACACACACACACACACACACACACACACACACACACAGAGACACACACACACACAGAGGCAGACACACACACAGAGAGAGACAAGAGAGAGACACACACACAGAGAGAGACAGACACACAGAGAAACAGACACACGCACAGAGAGAGACAGACACACAGAGAGAGACAGACACAGAGAGAGAGGACACACACACAGATAGAGACACACACACACACAGAGAGATAGAACACAAAGACACAGAGACAGACAGACAGAGACAGAGAGAAGGGGGAGAGGAAGGAGGTTTTCACACTTTTCACAGTATATGATGGATGATTATGTAAGCGCGAGGGTGGCCACGTCCCCATCTTCTATACTAGGGCCTGGGGAGATGGGAGGGGAGACTCAAGGAAGCATGAATGGCAGGAGGTTTGCATGAGCGAGTAGTGTCGAAAGGAAGCACCGTGTCCTGTGCAACCGTCTGGGGCTCGTTTTAAAAGGCTTCTCAATTGGCTATTCGCGATGGCTTTCCGGCGTGATGAAGAAACTCGTGAATAAGGCATACGCGTCCACACACACACACACACACACACACACACACACACACACACACACACACACACACACACACACACACACACACACACACACACACACACACACACACACACACAGTCACACACACACACACACACACACAGTCTCACACACACACACACACACACACAAAGTCATGGCCTAGATATCTCGTCATTCAACAAGCACATGCGTCTCCATCCCCGCGTGCCTGTCAGCTGCCGCCAAGCCACATCAGGTGACATGGGGAGGACACGATTACATAACCATGCATGCACACTGACTCCGCAAGACTTAACCCCTTCACGCCCAGATCTTTCCTTGGCTATGAAAAATCGTCTTTTGTCGAGCCATAAAATAACGAAACGTAACTGAATATACCCAATTTGTTAGTGGACAAGGATACTAAACAGGTCATATCTATAAAATGTTGCTTATAATCACTAAAAATCGTCTAATGGCACCCAAATTACAATGGAAATTACGTTCTGGGTCTCAAGGGGTTAAGAGTGGCCTGATACCCTTGAGTGGAAGTCTCCGTCGTTGCGTTATGTCTGCCGCGTCCGATCATCCGACAATAGCGTGGTGATAATGATAAAGAAGTATATTTATACCTCATAAGGTGACCTGCAAATTAGTTATGTCATCACTGATTATTACTTAGCGGGGTGGGAGACAGGTTACTAAGCGCTACTGTCGTCATCGCCACTGTTGCTAGAGTGGCTTATCTGAGAGTGTTCCTGAGAGATTGGCGAGGAAGGTCAGACGAGGTTATGGGGTGAATTTTCTGATATGTCCTTCCTTAAAAATTGGAAGTCATTATTTCGGGAAACGGGTGCTCATACCGATGACAATCTCACAGGAAACACATACAAGGCACACACACACACACACACACACACACACACACACACACATACAAAAATCATGTATTATGTGTATGCTAGTTTTACATACATAAATTAAAAGTGCTGTTTTGTTTTGTGTATCGTGTGTGTTGTTTGTGTCATGGAACTGTTGTGGGTGTTGTGTGTGTGTGTGTGTGTGTGTGTGTGTGTGTGTGTATTTACCTAGTAGACAGGCTGACAAAGGAAATTTAAATGCTATGCGAGTATATTGCCTGAATTCGCGTGTACTCATTGCTATACATCAACCATGATAGGATTTTTATACTCCTGAGAGGACCTCCTATGATGGGGGGGGGGGTATTTCTGACCTGACCAGGGAATTAAGAACACCTGGTGGTTGGTTTCACCCTTTGACCCAACCGCTACTTAAGGGACAGACTGGGGGGTGGGGGGGGAAGAGTGATGACCTGGAGGTTGGATATGATCGAGGTCGGATAGGTCACAGTGATAGCCGGGTGTAGGGAATGCGAGGAACTTTTTTTTTTTTTTTTTTTTTTTTTTTTTTTTTTTTTTTTTTTTTTGTTAGTTTTTTTGCTTTATGTTAAAATATAATAGATGTAAATACTGTAAAGTTAAAACAAATAATAGAGAAACATTTTGGAGCCCTCACTGGACACGCCTTGTAGCAGTGATGGTCGTAGTCTAAAAGTAAAGTATTATTATTATTATTGATATTAAAGCTCTATAATGATGGTAATGACGGTTATGTTGTAGTAGTATTGATGGTCATATTGTGTTCCTACCGAGGCATGATTTCGCCGACATTTATGTGTTTGGTTCACTCATGGAAATGATTCACTGGTTTCTTTGGAAGACATCGATATTCTGTGTTCTTGTTAAAGAGCACCTGTCGGAACCAGTGTGTACTAATTTTGTGTGTCAAGTTTGCACACACTGCTATAATTTCGAAGAATAAACAGTTATTTGGCAGCTTTGTACACACACACACCACGCACATACACACACACACAGTCAAACACACACACACACACACACACACACGCACAGTCACACACACACACACACACCTGGAAACCGCAGTGACGTTTCTATATCAGTCGTTCGATATGACCGATCACCTAGCGATAGCAGGCCCCCATCACACCCCTATCCCTTCCTTACTGCACCGTGCGTGAGCGTGGCCACGGCGTGAGACCGTGCACGCGGCAGGTGGATGATCGTGAATGTGGGGCATGGAGGAGGAGGGGAGGAGGTGCAGATTCGCGGCTAGGAACAGGGGAAGAGGGATGAGGGAGGGAATAGGGATGAGGGACATGAAAAGGGAGGCGGGAGGCGGGAGGTTTTGGGGCGGGACGGGGCGGGCTGGCTGAGCGGTGAAGAGGATGGGGAGGGCGAGGGGTGGGCTGCCAGACTGTAAATACCAGCACCCGCGCAGCTCACCGCCACACAGTTCTCGGCTGCGATCATAGACGTACACCGTTGCACAGTGCCTTAGGAGTCTTCCACTAGTGTGTGCTTTACCGATATACCGATCCATGGTGAATCAGTGAACTTGAATATAAGTTTGGATCAAAGGACTAACAGTGTATTATTCCTAGTACCTCTAGGAATAAACTTACAGTGAGAAAGTAAACACTGCAGGATTTCAATGTCTCATAAAGCAGTGTCTCTGTCAAACAACGCAATGCTTTACAACTCAGTGGACAACTTCTCGGGGGTCGAGGACACGAATAACAGGTGAGATATTTCGAGACACTCAGGCCAAGAGTTACACCGAGGAAGGGAAAAAAAAGTGGTGGTTTATAATTTTGTTTTTTCTCGTGACAGTGATTATGTTATTTTATTTCCGCATAAGCATTACATTTGAAGGGAATACATCAGTGATATACAACAGATACACATAGTAATAGAGTGTGCGTCTTTAGTAGCTCTTATCACTAACGAATAAGAAGGGATAATAGAATAACTAGAATAATGATAACAGAACAGAAATGATACAAGAATAACGAATGTATGTCACCTATACCTCCTGGGCTTCCATTATTATATCGGGGGAAACTTTTACTGAGTGTTGGAGAGAGGGAGAAACCAGAGTTTAAATCACACGCTCCTCATAAGAAAACATGATAAGCAGAGGTTAAAAGTATGATAGCAGAACATGAGACAGTGAACAGGCTTAGCGAAATCCCGATTCATCATTATTGTCACCGTAGTAGTTGCATTGTTATGGATTATTTCACGCTGCACCTCCCATTGACATAGTTATTCACCTATCATACAGGGATGCAGTCTTAACGTAGAAGTAGTTATGTCACCTGTCATTTAGCTAGGTCTCACTAGAATATTGAACTGTAGCTTTAGTTCATTAAATCTGATGTTGCAGCTGTAGTTCATTTATACTACGATTCGTCCCACCTTTATTATGGTCCCTGCTACCCTCCTCCTCCCCTCCTCCTCCTCCTTCTCTCTCTCTCTCTCTCTCTCTCTCTCTCTCTCTCTCTCTCTCTCTCTCTCTCTCTCTCTCTCTCTCTCTCTCTCTCTCTCTCTCTCTCTCTCTATTAACCTCGATCCATCCCGTCAATTGTAATTTAACCATTATTTCTTTCTCTGTCGCAGCGTGAGGATGAACAAAACGGACGAACTCTCCGACTTCTCGTCCCAGTCCATCCTGTGTGCCATGGACCGCTTCGTGAAGTCTGTCAACCACATGAACGAGACAGTCATGGTGCCTTGCAGGTCAGTAACTACCTAGGCCACACCTGCAGTATACGTGGACATATGTGTGTGTATACTGAGAGAGAGAGAGAGAGAGAGAGAGAGAGAGAGATATTAACGTGTCTTATGTTCATCTTCAGACTGCTGGACGTGAGTATGGAGTCCACCACCAAGGGCCCCGACAAAGTGCCGGGGATGCTGCGGGGCAACAACAAGAACCCCTACATCCTCTACAACGTGCTCAACTCCATCAAGAACGACCTCATCTGGGGCCCCACGTCCAACGACGACGACGACAACGAGAACCACACCGCCGTGCCCTCCCCCTTCGTCAACAACACGCGGTGGTCAGACTCCGGGCCAGCATCCACCACCACGGACAACGTGAAGGGCCACTTCAGGCGACAGAGCACCCTCTCCACCATATCGATGGCCTCCAGCACTTCAGACGGCGAGAGCGAGGGCTGCTTTGATGGCAGTGAGGGCAGTGACTCTGTCCTGGAGGCCGAGGAGGGCGGTGAGGCGGCCATCAACGTCATGGACTCGCTCAGGAACCACTTGGTCGGACTCAATTTGTGTCTGAGCAGCCTCACGGACACTGCCTCCTACATCACTGATCGCTACCAGGACGAAGTCAACACCTAGGCCGAGTCTTTTCGCCCAGTCGTCTGGACCGTGGCTCAGGCCTGGGCCACCAGTCCGCCTCGTCCTCCAGTAAGCAGAGCGCGGGCCACCGTGTGCCGCGGCCCGCCACTCCCTGCAGGGGCCGGTCCCCTCATCTAGTCTGTGATAGTGCACATGTGCCCTCCCCTGCACATGTGCATGCGCCCCCATGTACCCATAAGTCATGAGTACTGCAAACCACCATCAGCCAGGCACTACAGGTGTATTACGCTAAATTATTACCTGTCAAACATAAACATTGTCCCTCACGCCCTCCCGCAGCACCTGTGGTCCCCGCCCCCCCTGGACCAAAGCGGCGGGCGGTCACGCCCACCGCAGAATTTCATGCATATTGTATGGGATATGATTATTTTTGGTAGAGGTAGGGTGATTTTTGTATGTTGATTATTTAAGTATTCATGCAAATATATATGCACTTATAATAAAGTTCTTTTGTAAGCTATGTATCATTATGCTATAGTACATTTATATTTACCAAAGTTATCTCGAGGAGATAATCTCATGGGGACAACTCTGCCGCTCCTTAAGTCCAACGGGTCAGGGTAAAGATTTGCTGCATGACGACTGTTTCACGAGGCAGTGTCGAGGCAGCAAGGTGTGTCGCGGAGCACTGGGCAGTCAGACCATGTTCACGGCTGGGACACGTGCATGCCACGAATGGTACTTGGCAGCATCACTCGAATACGGCATCTTGACTGCCAGTAGAGGTAAGAAGGAGGCTGCAGCTGTCTGCTGAGAAGGGAACATCTTCATGTGCTACATTTAGGGTGCCGCCTTGCCAGCAACGAAAACAGATCCTTGCAACCTATGGGCGAGGGAAATTGTTAGTTGTTGTTCATAATAAATGGCCAAGCTTTCCATGCATCAGTATTCACGCTGCTCCTGCCGCGTGGTGGACGTAAGGGTTGGAATACTAGCGGCATCCAGGTCAGCCGGTGGGGGAATATGAAGCAGGTAGGCCGCTGTTCCCTGCGCCGCCCGGGTGACAACAGATCGAGGCGCGACAAGATATCGAGTTCATTATTAAAGATGCATTGTCAACTTTGATACAGAACAGTCAAACTCTGATCATGTTGTCAGCGTCTTCTCTGTCAGCACCAATTTACAGTATTTCCTTGACACTGACTAGCGAACCACTGAGTCAGCTCGGTACACCTGCACTCGGTGGCCGGCGGGGTGAGGGAGCCAGCAGGGGTCAGGGTAAGCACGCAGAGCTGTGTGTGTGGGAGGAAGGAAGGGAGAGCGATGCAGCCCACCGCTTCACCTGACTGTTGCATACACCTGTACCACATCCTGGGTGACTCGTGGCAAACCCACGTGTGTGTGTGTGTGTGTGTGTGCCAGTGAGGTAACTCGGGATCTATATTATCATACTCGATGCATAAGACTCGAACCCGAGATTCCTGTCCCGCCGAGAACTATGGCCTCGCAGTTCTCAGTTACTGCTTCGCTCCCGCTATTACCTCCCACGGTCTCGTCCCATTAGTGCTGCTGCATGTTCATGCTGCCCTGTCCCTCTGTCGATACGCCTACTGACACACTACGTCGCACCTTGGAACTTTCCGCTAACGAAGACGTGTCATAAAGTGTGACGCGGCGGCACCGCCCTGCATGGCGAGGCCCCGTGACGCGCCTGGCGCCTCTGATAACCTTAACAAGGACGCCCTCCATCCATCCGCTTGTATCTGGTTAATGAATGATATTGAGTTCAAAAGACTTGATAACACTCTCTTTTCTATTATCTTGATAATAATCGAAACTCCTGCCTCATCGTCGCTGCTCCTCATGATGCTTTCACACAAGAAGCCATTGCACTGCACGGCAAACATAACGAGAGTAGATCTCAAGCTGCCTAAAGATTTACAATTTTTGAAAGCGAATAACTATTATGCTACACACTGGAAGACATTCAGGGCTCAGTTAACATATTAATCTCCCTCAGTAAAGGTTTCACCGGTTTACCTTTAGCAGAACCTCCACCTAGGTCTGTAGGTGGCCATCACGTCCTCGGCAAGGTTCATAATCTTATCTCCAGTATTATTGAAGAGCACTGCTGCTGTTACTACGTTTTTGCTGCATTTATCATGACCGATGCAAATAATCAGCATCCGGCGCTCTCTCTACATATATGATTGTCACGCTACGTCCCGTAATAATCTTTCTATATTAAGTTATAGTTATGACATTCCATTAGTCATGAAAAGCAAAAGGAAAAAAAAGGAGACAAATCACTCAGATTTTTTTTTCTCCAACACAGCACGTCGTCTTTGCTTTAGTAACATGAATGTGCAGATGGAAGCTGACACAAAGAAATACTCGGCGAGTCACCGCTTCGCACAACATTTTTCAAGGATGACGCTGATCTCCAACGCGGAAAAGCTGAGTTGATAATGCATACAGCCTGCCTTCAGCACACTGCCATGATAAACAACATCAATGTTATTTTCTTTTTGCTACATGAATGATACTCGTAGACGAGACTAATGTCTAATAACTTATGATTTAGACTTTGGAGCATCCTTTGAAAATGCACTATGCATTTATGCTTATGAAAAGGCTTATGCAAGATACAGATACACTGACCTTATAGCTTAAATTGTAAAAACATTCCATATAGGGGAGGCATGTGATTAAATCATCATCGTGATTACTAAAGGCAATACTGATTTCTAAGCAAATATCATCGTTCACATTATACGTTTGAAAAAATTACATAAATAAAAGATTAAAGATAAGACAATGTATTAGATAAGAGTCAAGTGGAGGATTGGATGCAGCGGGCGTGGTGCCGACGGTGCCGACGGTGCCGACGGTGCCGACGGTGCCGACGCGGTGCCGACGGTGCCGACGCGGTGCCGACGGTGCCGACGCGGTGCCGACGGTGCCGACGCGGTGCCGACGCGGTGCCGACGCGGTGCCGACGGTGCCGACGGTGCCGACGGTACAGACGCGGTGCCGACGGTACAGACGCGGTGCCGACGGTACAGACGTGGTGCCGACGGTACAGACGCGGTGCCGACGGTGCCGACGGTGCCGACGGTACAGACGCGGTGCCGACGGTATAGACGCGGTGCCGACGGTGCCGACGGTGCGACGGTGCCGACGGGTACCGACGGTGCCGACGGTACAGACGCGGTGCCGACGGTACAGACGCGGTGCCGACGGTACAGACGCGGTGCCGACGGTACAGACGCGGTGCCGACGGTACAGACGCGGTGCCGACGGTACAGACGCGGTGCCGACGGTACAGACGCGGTGCCGACGGTACAGACGCGGTGCTGACGGTACAGACGCGGTGCGACGGTACAGACGCGGTGCCGACGGTACAGACGCGGTGCCGACGGTACAGACGCGGGTGCCGACCGGTGCCGACGCGGTGCCGACGTGCCGACGGTACAGACGCGGTGCCGACGGTACAGACGCGGTGCCGACGGTACAGACGCGGTGTCGACGGTACAGACGCGGCGCCGACGGTACAGACGCGGTGCCGACGGTACAGACGCGGTGCCGACGGTACAGACGCGGTGCCGACGGTACAGGCGCGGTGCCGACGGTACAGACGCGGTGCTGACGGTACAGACGCGGTGCTGACGGTACAGACGCGGTGCTGACGGTACAGACGCGGTGCTGACGGTACAGACGCGGTGCTGACGGTACAGACGCGGTGCCGACGGTACAGACGCGGTGCCGACGGTACAGACGCGGTGCCGACGGTACAGACGCGGTGCCGACGGTACAGACGCGGTGCCGACGGTACAGACGCGTGCCGTGCTCGTTGCCTCATGCCATAAATATTCCAGGTCACCAAGCAGTGCCGGGCTGGCGGTCACTGATGAAAGGGGTCGGTCTCCAATCTCCATTAATTAAGTGGCTGTGATGATGGCTTTGGTGCACGCCATGGGTGTGAAAAAAGCGGAGCCAACACCTGAACGCCCCGCACTGACGCGTCATGCACCTGCGGACTTGTCTCTTATGGCTTCCTGATGGAGGTGAAGATTATGCAAAGAAGATTATTTAAATTTTACAAGGGCGAGACATGAGACTTTTATTGAATCAGTATCATTGTCAGTCAGAAGTCAGGAAGTGAATCAGGGGAGCCATGAGTGATGATGGCTGGGGGCCGTGCACTCTGAAGGCACATAATCTTGCATAGTCTGACCTCTTGATGGCAGAAGGGGAGGGAAGGGAAGGAGGGGAGGAAGGGGAAGGGGAGGGGGAAGAAAAAGGGAGTGATGACAGATATGAGGAGGCGGTGGTGGGGATGACAGACATGAGGAGGCGGTGTAGTGATGACATGAGGAGGCGGTGATGAGGAGACAGTGGTGTGGGAGGGAGGGGAAGGCCTCAGCAAGTCATTCCCAGGAGTGGCTTGATGGGAAGCAAAGGATGCGAGTTATAAGTAAATGTTTATTGTTTACATTTTTATATAAAGTTTATGTAAGAGTTTTTATGCCTGTGTTGCGAAATATACGAAAAGAGGATTTACTTCGCTGCACACATAACGATGATCTGACAAAAAGTTAAGACCCTAATGGGAAAAAATGGGAAAAAAAAGTTCCAGAATGACAAGAAACACGTTTTTAAGCGCACCTTTTTTTATCTGTCAGATGTAAAGAAAGAAAATATTTATGACTGCAAGAAATCATTGAAAACATCCCCGTCACCCTGAGAGCAGGGATCCCAGCCTCCAGCACCGCCAACCCGGACACAACACCACAAACACCAACACCCGCACGTCAGCCATCCAGTAATCACCTGTAATGACCACACCTGTCCATCCCCCGCCTTTTGTCCGCCCTCGTATATATAGACCCGACACCTGCTTCTTGTCTCCTATTACACCTCCCTGCCATACTATATAAGCCAAACTCCCTTACAAGTATTTCATCTCCTAAGTTTACACGTTTTACAAGTTTTACAAGTTTATTGAGAAAAGGGGGAGGAAATTACAAAGAGAGGGGGGGCAAGTACACTGTAAAAAATGTAAGGTATAGAAAGGATATAACAGGGAAATATGGTTTAATTTCGAGTTAAAATACCCATAGCTTCACCAATATCCTTCTCAGGCAAGAGGACGGGTATTTTAATGCATATTTATACCCTTCATTAGACTTAAAAGTAATTATATACGTACTTAGTTCTTATATACTAAAAGGCTACTGCTTCTTGTCCCGTATTACACTGCTTCACTTCTAAACCATATAAGCCAAATCCCATGATATTAACCATTCGCTAACTCCTACACAAGGCCTGGCGATAAGTGCGATTTTTTTTTTAACGTTTTTTTACCTGCCCTCGGTCAGTCCCTTATGCTGCCCAAAAAATTATACATATATTTCCTGGTTCACGTTCCTGGCGAAGAGCGTAGTGATCCAATGGCAAAAATAATACTAGAAAGAAACTAAGTCAATCGTAAACAAATTATAATGTAAAAACTAATCTCCACAGACTCCTTTTATATACAAATAGACAAATAGCAAAGAGGGAGAATATTTAAAAGGTTGAATAAAGCCCCGTTCGCAACCGGTGCTATAACCTTAGACCTGTATCGTCTGGTGGGTCTGTCTGCACCTCGGGGCCCGTGGCAGGTAGCGGGCAACCCACGCCACGTCTGACAACCCAAGCCTTCCTCCTTCCTCAACCCAATGTGGCCCGCTAAGGCTTACTAGATCTGAATATTAGAATCTTAGTCAGTACTTTATTATTAGTAGTAGTAGTAGTATTCGTTAAGCTGATATTTCATGCGATCATTAGGGGAGAGCGGAGCAGGTTGCATCGAGGGTAGGTTGCATCATTGCCTCTAACTCGCATTAACTTTTTTTATTATTATTATTGTTGTAGTTGTAGTAGTAGTAGTTTATAGTAGTAGTAGTAGTAGTAGTAGTAGTAGTAAGACGATGTACGTGTGATAACATGCGAGTTAGAGGCAATGATGCAACCTACCCTCCCTCGATGCAACCTGCCCCGCTCTCCTCTACTAAGCATTCGTAATTTAAGCTGCTATTGCTGTTTTCATTTGCAAGTTCTTCTATTTCTATACCTCTAATTTTTGTTAACCCTTGCACATTTATTATTTTTATTATTACACTTCTCTCCTCCTTCCCTTTCTTTTCCCTCACTCCTACATCTCATTCTACACTCTCAGAAATGGGGGGTATATTAAGGGTAGAATTGTTACATCGCACCATCACTACCCTTTTTATACCCTATGTCCAGGCTGGAGGGTAGATGCTGCTGATTATACCCTTCATCTACCCTTTATCTACCCTTTTTAGACGAGAGGGTTGAGAAAGGGTACATTTGGGGTTTGAAAAGGGTATATTTAGGGTTGCAAAAGGGTATATTTGTAAGGGTAGCAGTATTTCATCACTATAAACACCCTTTTTCTACCCTTTTCCTACCCTTTTTTTCTAAGAGTCTACAGCCCTTCCCTCCGTTACCCTGACGATCTTACCTTTCTTTATTATCCACCTACCACCCTCTCTTCGTTTCACCTGTAGTTTTTCCTTTAGTATAACATCTTCCTCTCTTTCTCGCTTAGTTTTGTCTACTACAAGTCTGATCTGATTTACCCTATCCTCCCGAGCTGTTCATGTATTCACTGAGATGCCGAAATGAAAGACAATGTAATCTACCATTGATTTCGTCTGCTTATATGATGCTATATACAAGATTGTCGAAGGATAGTGCAGGTTAGTATACAAGATTGTCGAAGGATAGTGCAGGTTAGTATACAAGATTGTCGAAGGATAGTGCAGGTTAGTATACAAGATTGTCGAAGGATAGTGCAGGTTAGTATACAAGATTGTCGAAGGATAGTGCAGGTTAGTATACAAGATTGTCGAAGGATAGTGCAGGTTAGTATACAAGATTGCCGAAGGATAGTGCAGGTTAGTATACAAGATTGTCGAAGGATAGTGCAGGTTAGTATACAAGATTGTCGAAGGATAGTGCAGGTTAGTATACAAGATTGTCGAAGGATAGTGCAGGTTAGTATACAAGATTGTCGAAGGATAGTGCAGGTTAGTATACAAGATTGTCGAAGGATAGTGCAGGTTAGTATACAAGATTGTCGAAGGATAGTGCAGGTTAGTATACAAGATTGTCGAAGGATAGTGCAGGTTAGTATACAAGATTGTCGAAGGATAGTGCAGGTTAGTATACAAGATTGTCGAAGGATAGTGCAGGTTAGTATACAAGATTGCCGAAGGATAGTGCAGGTTAGTATACAAGATTGCCGAAGGATAGTGCAGGTTAGTATACAAGATTGTCGAAGGATAGTGCAGGTTAGTATACAAGATTGTCGAAGGATAGTGCAGGTTAGTATACAAGATTGCCGAAGGATAGTGCAGGTTAGTATACAAGATTGCCGAAGAATAATATACGATAGTTGTATTGTATTGCGATATGAAAAATTGTCGTACATGAATGAAAGATTGTCGTACATGAAAGATTGTCGTGAAAGATAGTAGCTACATGATACTATACACGATTGTCGATGGATAGTACATGATAATATCCAAGAGTGTTGAAGCATGGTGTATCTTTTTATTTTCTCTCACAATTTGTAGTTAAAGCGGGGTTCTCTCTCTCTCTCTCTCTCTCTCTCTCTCTCTCTCTCTCTCTCTCTCTCTCTCTCTCTCTCTCTCTCTCTCTCTCGCTCGCTCGCTCGCTCGCTCTCTCTCTCTCTCTCTCTCTCTCTCTCTCTCTCTCTGGCTCGCTCGCTCGCTCTCTCTCTCTCTCTCTCTCTCTCTCTCTCTCTCTCTCTCTCTCTCTCTCTCTCTCTCTCTCTCTCTCTCTCTCTCTCTCGTTTTTTACATTTTCCCATGGCTTTCTCTTCAATTTTCTTTGGTTTTTTTCCTTACCAAAAAAGTTAGTTGACAAGGATACTAAACAGGTCATACCTATAAAATATTACTTATATTCACTAAAAATCGTCTAATGGTAGTCAAATTACAATGGAAATAACGTTCTGGGCGTGAAGGGGTTAAAGCGAGCAGTAGCGAGCCCGAGCACTCAAAACAACAAAGAAAAACAACCTCCTGTCGATGTAGGAATGAACCGGCATCGTACGACAGGTCGAGAATGGATGACAAAGAGAGAGAGAGAGAAGAGAGAAGAACGAGAGAGAGAAGAGAGATGAAGAGATGGATAGAGAGAGAAGAGAGAGAGAGAGAGAAGGCAGACAACGACAGACGACCAGACAGACAGACAGACAGAACACGACAGACAGACAGACAGACAGACAGACACAGACACAGACAAGACAGACAGAAGACGAGCAGACAGACAGACAGACGAAGACAGCAGACAGACAGACAGACAGACAGACAGACAGACAGACACAGACAGACAGACAGACAGACAGACAGACAGACAGACAGACAGACAGACAGACAGACAGACAGACAGTACCTTCCCAGATCCACTTCTACACGGCTGTTTCTTTAATGTTCCTCTCCCCTTCCCTCACCGTTTCACTCTTTCTCTATAACCCCTCCCTTTTTTTTATTCTCTCTGCCATAGTGCCATATGACCTCTGATGTCTGGCACATTTTCCCTTTTTTGGCATTAAATCAATCGATCTTAAATATGGGACACGTATTTTTCTAATCAAATAAATCAATGCATGTAAAATAGAATAAATCATATGCTGTAGTGACATCATAATCATACATCAACTACATATTCATTCATATCATACTGTACATATCACTGATGACTTAAGCTTGTCAGAGGTGTTTCAGACATATGCCATTCAGTGGACTAGAGTTACTTCATTCACACGCCAGGAATGAAAAAAAAGTGACTGTGTTTCTGAGTCCATCGCGGCGTCAACACATTGGTTAGCTAAGAATATCATACGTACATATTACTGATGTGTTAAGCTTGTCAGAGGTGTTTCAGACATATGCCATTCAGTGGACTAGAGTTACTTCATTCACTCCAGTAATAAAAAGTCTCAAATGATGAATATAACCCTAATTATCAACAAACAATAATGCTATAGATATTATAAGTGTCTGTAAGCTATAGAAAATGCCTTATGGTGGTTATCTAAGTAGTAAAAAGCGTGTGTTTGGACTTGGTGTTACTTCATTCATTCCAGTAATAGAAAGTCTCACTCAAATGATGAAAAAACCCTAATTATCAACAAACAATAATGCTATATAGTGTCTGTAAGCTATAAAAACTGTCTTATGGTGGTTATCTAAGTAGTAAAAAGCGTGTGTTTGGACTTGGTTAGCTAAGACTTCATGACAAACAGTGGGCGGTGAAAGGGGTGAGAGTGAGAGGCGCGGCGGGAGCGTGGCGGCATTCTCACCCGCCTCACACCGCCTCGTATTCGCTCTCGGGACTCTCTCTGCGGTGTCTGTCGCGATTGTGAACCTCAATCAGCTCCGCGTCGACCTAAAGCCACATCCATGTAACGTGTACAAGAAATGAAAATAAAATGACTTTTTCTATTCGCCATTTTTTTCGGTGTAAAAACAGTCTTCGTAAAAACCAGAACGCGTGCTGAAGTAACAAGTTTCACAATATTCAAGCGAGAAATCCACAATTTTTTACTACAAAAACAAGCCGCAGGTCCGCACGTCTGTACGAAATATTATGACCATTGTATGATCAGATTTCTCAAGACAGTCTGACGCACGAAAGTGTTTGCGGCATGAATAAAAGACTACGCATAATAAAAATGGCAATAAAGGTGATATAACACTTGACAAGTAGACACACACACACACACACACACACACACACAAATTGGTAACTGGCAACTCCCGCGGAACATGGTGCGAGGTGGCCCCATGACTGGCTCAGCTGACGCCTGACAGGTTGCGTCAGCCCTCCCAGCCCTTCACCGCCGCCACCCCGCGCTGGTTCTCCACAAGAAACACTTTGCATGGCTGCTTTGGAAAGAGATAAGACCGACAGGGCACTTTATAAACTCAATTTCGGCCTGTCAGCGTCTGACTGGTAACTCCGCTGCACCATCAGAATAGCGGAATAGCGGAAATGATGCAACAATCTGGCCGCCTTAAAACAGCCTTGACCCATCTGCTCGCCTAAAGAATTGTAACGCACCTATATACTTAGGCTGATGCAATGAAAGTGGTCTGTGCAGCACCGATGTGCACGGGAGCAGGCGGGAGACCACAAGGCGTTACTATTGCGCGGAAAGACCAATAGGGCAACAACAGGTGTTTCTGGAGCATAGCGCGGAAGCTGCATAATGAGAAGGTAAACAAATGAAAGAATATAATATTATATATCACCCTGAACGAGTCTTCCATTGCAGGTAACAGATACTACCCGCGTATGCGTATGCGTGTGTGTGTGTGTGTGTGTGTGTGTGTGTGTGTGTGTGTGTGTGTGTGCGTGTGTGTGTGCGTGCGTGTGTGTGTTGCTTAAGACAGTTGATTTCTTGATTCCCCTGCGTATGTGTGTCATCCGATGGGAAAGAAAAGGCCTTGACCTGTTTCCCGTTTCTCCCTTGCTTTCACAAAACTGGTAAGGAATAATGAAGTGGTATTTCAGCTTTTCTGATAATGCACGAATGACAACAAACATGTACAATGCTCCGCAGCAAAACATAATAATCGGAAGAGAGGGAAGCATTCAACCAAGTCGTGAACCCCGGGAACAACTGTTTTGAAAGGAAAAAAGGGAAGATAACGGTTTTTGGAACTCTCGCCGATGGGAATTCTCGCCGAAACACCGTCCTAGAACTCTCGCCGATGGGAATTCTCGCCGAAACACCGTCCTAGAACTCTCGCCGATGGGAATTCTCGCCGAAACACCGTCCTAGAACTCTCGCCGATGTGGAAATTTTAACCTAACCTGGACATTGGTACCTAACTTAACCTAACTGATCAAGATATTGCTAGTATTTAATCCCTGAATTCAAAAACACGGGTAGAACCTGATTAAACGTATCTATTGGGTCCTGTAATATCAAGAATTGGAACATTCGACGACGGCGGGTTACGAGTTCCGATCGGCGACAGTTTCCAGGTACCAAGAAAACGATATAGCTCAAATAGAGGAAAGAAGAATGGCAAGTCAACGCGCTACACCTTGCTGTGAAGAGGCAACATGCAGAGGAAGGAGGTAACAGGGACGGCGCAATTGCCAGACAAAAAATCGATAATGAGAAGAAAAAAAAAATCGGCAGAGGGGAAAAAAATTGGCAAGGCTTATGACCCTATTTTGACGACGCTATTGTGAGACGCGAAGAAAATAAAGATTGTATTTTGAGAGACACTATTTTTTTTTTTTAGCCTGTAGTGCATGGAAGGTGTTGAGGAAGAGTTAACAAGTTAGCAATCACCCAAGGCTGAGGCAGAAGGGGAGAAAGCAAAGATTCCAAAACAGTGTTGCACGAATGTTTGACAAATACACCATGAGGAAACTTCAACAAAACACGGATCTCTCTCTCTCTCTCTCTCTCTCTCTCTCTCTCTCTCTCTCTCTCTCTCTCTCTCTCTCTCTCTCTCTCTCTCTCTCTCTCTCTCTCTCTCTCTCTCTCTCTTTCTCTGTCTGTTTCTCTCTCTGCCTGTCTGTTTCTCTCTCTGTCTGTCTGTTTCTCTCTCTGTATGTCTGTTTCTCTCTCTGTATGTCTGTTTCTCTCTCTGTCTGTCTGCTTATCTCTCTCTCCCTGTCTGTTTCTCTCTCTGTCTGTCTGTTTTTCTCACTGTCTGTTTCTCTCTCTCTGTCCGTTTCTCTCTAAGTATGTTACGGTGTAGCTTTAGTAATACGTGCTGTTTACTTAGTGGAAATGTTAAGACGCAGCGGTGTACGTACCTTCGTGTGTACAGTGTACGTCTCGACACTGCGTAGTAAAGTAATATATACAGCCTGGAGGGAAGAGGCTGTAGATATAAGGATGTAGAAGGTGGGGAAGGAGATGTTACGATGCGACCAAGGATAATATACAAGCCTCTATACCCAAGGAGATAATATACAAGCCTCTATAGTGAGTCTATACCAAGGATAATATACAAGCCTCTATATCCAAGGATAATATACAAGCCTCTATATCCAAGGATAATATACAAGCCTCTATACCCAAGGAGATAATATACAAGCCTCTATAGCGAGTCTTTACCCAAGGATAATATACAAGCCTCTATATCCAAGGAGATAATATACAAGCCTCTATAGTGAGTCTATACCCAAGGATAATATACAAGCCTCTATACCCAAGGAGATAATATACAAGCCTCTATAGTGAGCCTATACCCAAGGATAATATACAAGCCTCTATACCCAAGGATAATATACAAGCCTCTATAGTGAGCCTATACCCAAGGATACTATACAAGCCTCTATACCCAAGGAGATAATATACAAGCCTCTATAGTGAGTCTATACCCAAGGATAATATACAAGCCTCTATACCCAAGGAGATAATATACAAGCCTCTATAGTGAGTCTATACCCAAGGATAATATACAAGCCTCTATACCAAGGATAATATAAGCCTCTATAGTGAGTCTATACCCAAGGATAATATACAAGCCTCTATATCCAAGGAGATAATATACAAGCCTCTATAGTGAGTCTATACCCAAGGATAATATACAAGCCTCTATATCCAAGAATAATATACAAGGCTCTATACACCCCTCTATATTATCCTTGGATGCGACTGTGCCATGTAGAAAGAGTTGACGGAGTGGCTGGACACACTTCAATAGATAGACATTACAAAATACATGAATAACTTAACAAGATAGATAGTAGATTATAAATAGATTTGACTAGATAATCGCTTGAATAGATAATAACAAAATACAATGCAGTAGCTACACATTACCACAACAAACAAATTAACACACGACTCATGCTGCACTAACCTAAAAAGTATTACTGATAACCACCACCACCACCACCACACCACCACCACCACCAACAACACACCACCACCAACAACAACAACACCACCACCACAACCATTACCACCACCACACCACCACCACCACCACCACCACCAACAACAACAACAGCACCACCACAAGCATTACCACCACCACCACCATCACCACCACCACCAACACCACCAACACCACCACCACCACAACCATTACCACCACCACCACCACCAACCACCACCACAACCACAACCATACCACCACCACAACCACCCCCCACCACACACCACCCACCACCACCCCCACCCCCCCACCACCACAACCATTACCCACCACCACCACACCAACCACCACCACCACCACCACCACCACCACACCTCCACCACCACCACCACCACCACCACCACCACCACCACCACAACCACTTATACAAAACACGGATATCTGTCTGTCTCTCTCTCTTTCTCTGTCTGTTTCTCTCTCTGTCTGTCTGTTTCTCTCTCTGTCTGCCTGTTTCTCTCTCTCTCTCTGTTTATCTCTCTCTGTCTGTCTGTTTCTCTCTCTCTGTCTGTCTGTTTCTCTCTCTCTGTCTGTCTGTGTCTCTCTCTGTCTGTCTGTTTCTCTCTCTGTCTGTCTGTTTTTCTCTCTGCCTCAAGAGGAGGCAGGCATGAGGATATGTGTAGGAGTCTAAATGATTATTTCTTAAGTGTTTTTACGGAGGAGGATACACAGACGATACCTGATAGTGAACAGATGTTCAAAGGAAGCGATGAGGAAAAACTCAAAGATATTGTGATAACTAGGGAAATGGTGGAGGAGGGTATAGAAAAAATGAAAACATTTAAATCGCCAGGACCAGATGAAGTGTATCCCAGGGTATTAAAGGAATGCAAGGAGGTTGTTAGTGAGTCGTTAGTGCACATTTTTAGGAAATCGGTTGAGATAGGCGATGTGCCATTATTGTGGAGGAAAGGAAATGTTGTTCCCATATTTAAGAAGGGAGACAGAGGACTAAAGTCAAATTATCGACCCGTTAGTCTAACATCAGTGGTGGGTAAATTATTGGAATCTATTATTGCAAAAAACATTAGAGAGCACTTAGATAAACATAGTTTGATCAATGATTCACAACATGGATTCCCAAGGGTAGGTCATGTCTCACCAATTTATTGAGTTTTTATAGGAAAGTTTATGAGACGGCAGATAATGATAAGGATTATGATATAATATATCTGGACTTTAGTAAGGCATTTGACAAAGTACCACACGAGCGACTCTTAAATAAGGTTAGGGCTCATGGTATCGATGGGAAGGTTCTTCATTGGATCAGAGCTTGGCTAAGTAATAGGCAACAAAGGGTTACAATTAATGGTTCCAAATCTGAATGGGGACTGGTAACAAGTGGAGTTCCACAAGGGTCTGTTTTGGGCCCATTACTATTTTTGATTTACATCAACGACTTGGATAGTGGGATTAGCAGTGATATCAGCAAGTTTGCTGATGATACTAAGTTAGGTAGGATTATTGGATCACAGTCTGACGTAAACATATTGCAGGGAGACTTAGATAAACTTAACGAGTGGGCAGTCAGATGGCAGATGGAATTTAATATTGATAAATGTAGCGTTATGAATGTTGGTAGAAAAAACCCTGGTAATAGATACACCATAAGCAATGTATCGCTGAAAAGATCAGAAGGTGAAAAAGATCTTGGAGTGAGGGTGAGCCCAGACCTCCGACCTAGGAAACAATGTATTGAGGCCAGAAATAGAGCTAATAGAGTATTAGGATTCATTACCAGAAGTGTTAAAAGTAGAAGTGCGGAAGTTATTCTAAAGCTTTATCTGGCTCTAGTCAGGCCTCACCTAGACTATGCAGTTCAGTTTTGGTCTCCATATTACAGGATGGATATAGTGTTGTTAGAAAAAGTGCAGAGAAGGATGACCAAAATGATACAAGGGATGCGTACTTTAGTTATGAGAGGAGATTGAAGTTATTAAAATTACACTCACTCGAGAGACGCAGAGTAAGGGGCGATCTGATAGAAGTTTTTAAGTGGATAAAGGGATTTAATAAAGGAGAGGTAGGAAAAGTTCTTACGGCTTTTAACCAGGGTAGAACAAGAAGTAACGGATTCAAGCTGGAAAAGCGTAGATTTAGAAAGGAAATAGGGAAAAACTGGTTCACAAATAGGGTGGTGAATGAGTGGAATGGTCTCAGTAGACAGGTAGTTAGTGCGGAGTCATTAGGGAGCTTTAAAGGGGAGCTGGATAGGTTCATGGATGGGGATGAAAGGTGGATGTAGGTAGTGTTAGGTGACAGGAACTACCACGTGTAGGCCTCGCGGCCTCTTGTAGCTTCCTTATTTTCTTATGTTCTTATGTTCTCTGTCTGTCTGTTTCTCTCTCTCTGTCCACCACCACCACCACCACCACCAACACCACCACCACCACCACCACCACCACCAACATCCACAGGTGAAATAAACATAAGGACAGGTGAAGGGCGGGCGGGTTGGGTGTACGGGTGGGCGGCGGTTGAAGGTCGCCCGCATATTTACATTGAAGGAACAGGGTATAATAGGGTATAATCGTGATTCATAACTATTAGGTCAAGGTAAAGACTGTCCTGTACAGATCAGCATAGTAGGATGAATAGTAGTAGAATAGTAGTATATACAGAATAAATATAGTATAGATCTAGACACAGAATAGTAGTAGATCAGAGTCAGTAGGTAAAGCTATAGGGTATAACTGAGCACCGAGAGATTAGCTTCGTAATTATAGTATAGACGTTCATCTTCTTATACCGAGTTTAATCTTTTTTTGTTTACATCAGAAGGGACTGGCCAAGGGCTTAACAAATAAAGGGGAACAAAAAACCCGCTTAGTTGTCAGTCCTTATAGAACGATTAAGTGAATAAAGAAAACGGGGTGGACCAATTTAGTTCAGGTTTAATTATTGGTTTAATAATAGTTTTAATAAGTCTCTTCTTACGTACAATCTGTAAATATGAAAGCGTCTCTTCTATACGTACTCTCTGATAATAAGAAAGTGTTTATGAGAAATAGAGGATGGAGGGCATGAGGAGGAGAGGAGAAGAGGTGATGATGAGAGGAATAAAACGTAATGAAGAGAAAGATGAACACATTAATAAGAATATGGTAGTAGTAAAACTGAAGGGAAAGAATACACGTAGAAAAAGACAAAAAACTAAATTTAACTAAGAACAAGAGAACTAAAACTAAACTGAACTAGGAACAAAGGAACTAAAACTAAACTGAACTAAAAAAAAAAGTCATGTGTCTGAGAAGCATTGCCACCCCGGAACACAGAGAAGGAAGGAAGAAGGAAGAAGAAAGAAGGAAGGAAGTGATAGCTACCAGCCTTTACGTCAGTGTTTATTATTATGGTAGTGAAAGCACCACCACCACCACCATTATCACCATCACCACCACCATTACCACCACCACCACCACCACCACCATCACCACCACTACCACAACCACCACCACCACCACCACCACCATCACCACCAATGCCGCCACTACCATCACCACCATTACCACCACCACCACCACCACCACCACCACCACCACTACCACCATCACCACCACCATCACCACCAATGCCGCCACCACCACCACCACCACCACCATCACCACCACCACTACCACCACCACCACAACCACCACAACCACCACAACCACCACCACCATCACCACCACCATCACCACCACCACTACCACCACCACCACCACCACCATCACCACCACTACCACCACTACCACCACCACCACCACCACCATCACCACCACTACACCACCACCACTACCATTACCACCATCACCACCACCACCACCACCACCAGCACCACCACCACCACCACCACTACCATTAGCACCACCACCACTACCATTACCACCACCACCATTACCACCACCACCACCACCACCAATACCACCATCACCACCACTACCACCACCACCACCATCACCACCACCATTACCACCACCACCACTACCACCACCATCACCACCACCACCACCACCACCACCACCATCACTACCATCACCACCACCATCACCATTACCATTACCACCATCACCACCACCACCACCACCATCACCACCACCATTATCATCACCACCAATGCCGCCACTGCAGTCGCTTTCACATGATAAACAATAAGCAACATCAATGAAGGTGAGAAATAATCCTTTGTTATATCTAGATTAATTTGTATCTTCATGTTATCAAAGGATGAGAGAGAAGAGAGAGAGGAGAGAGAGAAGGAGGAGAGAAGAGAGAGAGAGAGAGAGAGAGAGGAGAGGAGAGAAGAGAGAGAAGAGAGAGAGAGAGAGAGAGAGAGAGAGAGAAGAGTACACAAGAATAGAATAATACTGAGAACACACACACACACACACACACACACACACACGCGCACACACACACACACACACACACACACACACACACACACACACACACACACACACACACACACACACACACACACACACACACACACTGCACAACTTCCTCTCTCACAGTTACCTTGACACAACACCCACACACACACACACTCACACCACACACACACACACACACTGCAGAATGAATGGGATTGCCTCTCCTACTTCCCTTAACCTCCTTCTCTCTCCCTCGCCCTTCCCCCCTTCCATAATCCCCCCCTCCTTTTCTCCATTCCCTTTAACTCCCCTTCCAGTACTCTCTCCTATCTCCCTTTCTATTTCCTCCATGCCACTTCCTCTTCCTCCTCCTCCTCCTCCTCCTCTTCCTCTTCTTCCTCTCCAATTGCATCAGTCTTCTTCCTTATTGTCTCCTTCTCCTTCTATTTTCTTCTCTTTGTAATTTTACTTTCATACCCCTCTCTTCTCTTCTTTTCCTCTTCTTCTCCCTCTCTCTCTCTCTCTCTCTCTCTCTCTCTCTCTCTCTCTCTCTCTCTCTCTCTCTCTCTCTCTCTCTCTCTCTCTCTCTCTCTCTCTCTCTCTCTCTCTCTCTCTCTCTCTCTCTCTCTCTCTCTCTCTCTCTCTCTCTCTCTCTCTCTCTCTCTCTCTCTCTCTCTCTCTCTCTCTCTCTTCTCTCTCTCTCTCTCTCTCTCTCTCTCTCTCTCTCTCTCTCTCTCTCTCTCTCTCTCTCTCTCCTCTCTCTCTCTCTCTCTCTCTCCATTCCTTCTCCTTACGCCTCCTCCTCCCTCGATCTCCACGTTCATGGACCACCAATCTGTGACGTCACTTGAACCACTACCTCCACAATGAAGTTTATCTCAGTAGCCGCGCTACACTACGACCTCCCCTTCCCATCGTCTAACCTTACACATCATCCACACACACACCACCCACCACCACACACACACACACTCACCATCTCACACACACACCCACTACACCCACTGGCGGTTCACGTCGAAATAAGAGTATGATTCCTTGGACATAATAATTGTGTTCAAGTGGTTCTTTCCTCTGATGTAATATTTGTATTTTGAGAATCTGGCATTTCCTCGTCGCAGGTTTGACTAGGAAAATATTGACAGTCATAACTATTAAGACAACACAAAGCCAAGTGTTATGAATAATGTCTATATGCTACCATCCTTAGTAAGTGAATGGATAAGAATGCAGAGAAAAAGAGAGGGAGGCTAAAATTAATATAGAGGAATATACAGGAATATATAAAGGAATATAGAAATTAGTATAGAGTAGGAAATAGAGTATAAATATATAAAATAATGATATATAGATATAAACATAGAGGAATATACAGGAAAACACTTGATCTTGAACCTTCTTTGAAATGTACAAATATTAAACGTCCTTAAGTTCACTCCCTCATAGCGGTATGTTACGTAGTTGTTGTGTTTTTTCTTCCTGTATGCCTTAAGGTGAAAATAAAATTATTATCATCATCATTAAAAACTTCTTTGATCTCCCCGTCAGGAAGTTACAAAGAAGATACGACCAATAATTATTTTCTTCTCAGCACTTCCTGAATCGTCACATGCCTCCCTGCACCTCAGCTACCTATGTCGCCTGCAGCAATCAGACGCCCTTGAGAATACCCACCCATGCTTGCTACTACAGGCCCAGCAGACGTTAAGGAAAAACACATTTACATAACCGCAAGTCAGTGATGAAATGACCGTAGGCGAGAGTTACCCTTGCTTACTCATTACTTGTGACGTATCTATGACGTGTTTAGGAGAGAAGTGATGCAGGAATGACTGCGTAAAAGGCGAAGGTACTGATGCAATAGGTAGTGATGTCACCGCTAATTCAAGACTCAGGCGTGAGGTAAGGTGAGGTATGGTGAGGTATGGTGAGGTGTGGGACGTTGAGGTAGGAAGGGATTGACTGATTGATAAAGAAGGGAATGGTAGATAAGTAAGGAAGTAGAGATGAGAGGCTGAAGCTGTAAAGATCGTAGTATAAGGTAGTATCGTAAGTCAGATCGTAGTATAAGGTAGTATCGTAGCAATAGTAAGTAAGATCGTAGTATAAGGTAGTATCGTAAGTAAGATCGTAGTATAAGGTAGTATCGTAGTAATCGTAAGTAAGATCGTAGTATAAGGTAGTATCGTAAGTAAGATCGTAGTATAAGGTAGTATCGTAAGTAAGATCGTAGTATAAGGTAGTATCGTAGTAATCGTAAGTATATCGTAGTATAAGGTAGTATCGTAAGTAAGATCGTAGTATAAGGTAGTATCGTAAGTAAGATCGTAGTATAAGGTAGTATCGTAAGTAAGATCGTAGTATAAGGTAGTATCGTAAGTAAGATCGTAGTATAAGGTAGTATCGTAGTAATCGTAAGTATATACGTAGTATAAGGTAGTATCGTAAGTCAGATCGTAGTCTAATATTGTAGTATTAAGGGAGTACGGAAGAAAAGGAGTAAGAAGATGAAGGTTGACATAAACAGGGGAACCTTTGCAATGTGTCGCGTCATAGGTGAGTCATAGTAGCAGTGTCATAGCCAGGAAATACCAAGTGTCGTACGATGGGCTTAGTGTTCATCTTATATGTTCCGAGATGCTGTTAATGAATCCAGATGACTAATACATACGTTCTCTAAAACCTTAAGAGTCACATAAGGGTGGTATTACATTGACGTTCTTTACATTACAATACGATACATATTCACCCACTGTCAACAACACTGCAATACCTATCGTCAATAACTTAACTTACAATTAACTTAACCCCTTCACGCCCAGATCTTTCCTTTGCTATAAAAAATTGTTTGTTGTGGAGCCATAAAATTATAAAAAGTAACTAAATAAACCAAACTAGCTAGTGGACAAGGATACTAAACAGGTCATATCTATAAAATATTGCTTATATTCACTAAAATCGTCTTATGGTACCCAAATTACAATGAAAATTACGTTTTGGGCCTAAAGGGGTTAACAATAAATTCACTTACCGTCAATAACACTATAGTCGCCACTGCACTATATAATGTCACCAGGCAGCCATATATATTACGAATTTGAGCATCACTATATAGACTTGTATGTGTCACTAAAGACAGGTACATACTATAAACTACTGTGCATGCCTTTTCAGTGGCACATATAAATCTGTAGTGATGCCAAAATTCGTAATGTATGGCACCTGGCGACATTAGTGCAGTGGCGACTATAGTGTTATTGACGATAAATTGAGAGAGCGAATAAGGTGTAAAAAAAAATGTTGCTGATGCTGATGATGGCGTGTTTTTTTTTCTTTTTTTTTTTCTTAGACGTGCATTAATTTTTCAAAGTCTAAATGCCTCTTGCACATTGATAGCAAAGAAAGTGCCCCGTAAACCGCCAGTGCGTGCCTGAGGGTTGTTGAAAAGGCGTCATGGCGTTGTGTTCTGCTTGGCTACAAAGACATGGGAACGAACGCTTTGTGCAGCCACACGATCGATCCGATCCGTCTTTCTTCATAGCAGATCAGTGAATGTTTTTCTCGTGTGAACTTTAAACTGCTTTCTCTCTCTCTCTCTCTCTCTCTCTCTCTCTCTCTCTCTCTCTCTCTCTCTCTCTCTCTCTCTCTCTCTCTCTCTCTCTCTCTCTCTGAATGGCAAGTGTGCAGATTTTTCATTTCACTTCTCCTTTCAATCATTGTCTAACCTCCATTAGAAAACAACCATCTTACACTATAACTACCAAAAATAATATACTTTACAATATTACGCATCCTTGGTAGCTACTGTACCTTGGTCAAAGTCAATTAAACTGATCAATAAACCTGCGATGGATGTAAATACTATAAGTTCTTTTACCTTGAAGGGTTTCGACCTGACAAGAGGCACCAGGAAGTTAGCCATCGCACAAAGGAAGGAAAATTTTCTGGAGGGGGGAAAGGTTAAAATATTTATAGGGTAACCCCGAAATAGAGAAGAGGAGGTTCTCGGTGGCCACGGACTGCGATCGCTGTTGACAAGAGAGTTAAAAGTTATTGAGCAACTCTTTTCACAACGGAGCGAGAGACACACTGACGAGAGAGAAGAGAGAGAGAGAGAGGAGAGAGAGAGAAAAGAGAGAGAAGGAGAGAGAGAGATAGAGAGAGAGAGAGAGAGAGAGTCGAGAGAGAGAGAGAGAGAAGAGAGAGAGAAAGAGAGAGAGAGAGAGAGAGAGAGAGAGAGAGAGAGAGAGAGAGAGGAATTACGGGGACACAGATAAGAGACCAAAAAATAGAGGAGAGAGAGAGAGAGAGAGAGAGAAAAAAAGAGAGAGAGAGAGATAAGACGAGAGAGAGAAAGAGAGAATCAAGGAGACGAGAGAGAGAGAGAGAGGGGAGAGAGAGAGAGAGAGAGAGAGAGAGGAGAGAGAGAGAGAGAGAAAGAGAGGGAGAGAGAGAGAGAGATAATACGAGTACACAGATAGAAAAACACATCAAACAATCAGAGAGAGAGAGAGAGAAGAGAGAGAAGAGCGAGAGAGAGAGAGAGAGAGAGAGAGAGAGAGAGAGAGAGAGGGAGAGAGAGAGAGAGAGAGGGGAGAGGAGAGAGAGAGGAGAGAGAAAGAGAGGGAGAGAGAGAGAGAGATAATACGAGTACATAGAGAAGACACACATCAAACAATCATATACATGTTTATATATATTACATTTTATTTGGCTTAACGTTTTAACACAAGTTCATTTCCTCATGTATGAATATTACATTATTTTCTTCTTTTTCCTGTATGTCTTCGGGTGAAAAGACATGTATTATTATTACTATCATTATTATTCTTGTCTACATATTCGCACAGAGTTAGAGACATGTAGTTAAAGACAGAGAGGTAGTTAAGATAGTAATGTAGTATAGTAAGCTTATGGTAAGTAAGATAGTAAGAGTAGTTAAGGGTGTAGTTAAAGACAGAGTTAAAGGTATGTAATGGAAGGTGTGTAATGGAAGGTATGTAATGGAAGGTATGTAATGGAAGGTTTGTAATGGAAGGTATGTAATGGAAGGTATGTAATGGAAGGTATGTAATGGAAGGTATGTAATGGGAAAGGGATGTAAGGAAGGTATGTAATGGAAGGTATGTATGGAAGGTATGTAATGGAAAGGGATGTAATGGAAGGTGTGTAATGCAGGTATGTAATGGAAGGTATGTAATAGGGAAGGTTGTGTAATGGAAGGTATGTAATGGAAGGTATGTAATGGAAGGTGTGTAATGGAAGGTGTGTAATGGAAGGTGTGTAATGGAAGGTATGTAATGGAAGGTATGTAATGGAAGGTGTGTAATGGAAGGTGTGTAATGGAAGGTATGTAATGGAAGGTTTGTAATGGAAGGTATGTAATGGAAGGTATGTAATGGAAGGTATGTAATGGAAGGTCTGTAATGGAAGGTGTGTAATGGAAGGTATGTAATGGAAGGTGTGTAATGGAAGGTGTGTAATGGAAGGTATGTAATGGAAGGTATGTAATGGAAGGTATGTAATGGAAGGTGTGTAATGGAAGGTGTGTAATGGAAGGTGTGTAATGGATGGTGTGTAATGGAAGGTGTGTAATGGAAGGTATGTAATGGAAGGTATGTAATAGAAGGTATGTAATGGAAGGTATGTAATAGAAGGTGTGTAATGGAAGGTGTGTAATGGAAGGTATGTAATGGAAGGTATGTAATGGAAGGTATGTAATAGAAGAATAGAACATAAAGAGTTAAACGTATGTAACGCTGCGCATATTGGAGGTCGCAAGACACGCCCTTGAAACTGGTCTAACCTTGGCAGGATCCACGCATATTCCTGAAGGGCATTGAAGACATGACCAGGAAGCCCCACTGTCCCTGCACGCCCCGGCAGATTCGCTCGTTGCTAAAGTGGACAAAAAATGTAGAAGTTAAAGAAAAAAGAGAGAAAAAAAGACAGAAAAAAATGATAGAGATGAAAAAAAGTAACAAAAAAGAGAAAATGGGAGAAAAAAAAGGGAGAGAACAAAAAGAGAGAGAAAAAGAGAGAGAGAAAAAAAGAGACAGAGAGAGAGAAAAACAAGAGAACGAGAGAAGAAGAAGGGAGGGGGAAATGAAGGTAAGGAGGGAATGAGGAAGGTGATCTAAGCGACAAAAGTGTAGGAGAAAAAGAAAAAAAGAGAGAGAAAAAGAGAGAAAAAAAGAGAGAGAGAGAAAAAAAAGAGAGAGACAGAGAAGGAAGAACGTACGGAGATTGATTTGATACATTTATTAGGACAAAGAAGTACATACAGACACATATGTGCTAAGGCCTACTTAGAAACACACATGAACGTAGAGAAGGAAGAAGGAGTGAGGGAAGGTAAGGGAGGGAGTGATGGAGTGATGGGGGTAGATAAGGGAGGGAGTGATGGGGTGATGGGGTAGTAAGGTGGAAGGGGTGATGGGGGAAAATGGAAAAAGGGAGGAGAAGGAGGGATGATGGGTAGGTAAGGAGGGAGGATGGGATGAGGAGGTAGTAGGGAGGAGGATTGGTTGATGGAGTTTATGTAGGGAGATATGAAGGGGGGGTAATACAGGAGGATGATGGGTAAGGCGTACTTAGGTAAGGGAGGACATGGGGTAGGGGTAGGAAGGGAGGAGATGGGAGGGGTAGGTAAGGGAGGGTGAGGATGGGGTGATGGGGTTAGGTAAAGGAGGGAGTGATGGGGTGATGGGGTGATGGGGGTAGGTAAGGGAGGGAGTGATGGGGTGATGGGGGTAGATAAGGGAGGGAGTGATGGGGGTAGGTAAGGGAGGGAGTGATGGGGTGATGGGGTGATGGGGTTAGGTAGGAAGGTTGTTACGGAGGTGTTGGCTGCATGACTAGCCACCTGTTGAAGGGGAATAACCAGGGGAGGGAGATAAGGTCGTGATGCTTGAAGGTTCTTTAAAATAGATGGACACGTGTTTATCCCCTTCACGCCCAGATCTTTCCTATGCTATATAAAATCGTCTGTTGTTAGCCATAAAATTACGAAAAGTGACTTATTATACCAAATAAGTTACTCGATAAGGATACTAAACAGGTCATATCTATAAAATGTTGCTTATATTCACTAAAACTCGTCTAATGGTACCCAAATTACAATGGAAATTACGTTCTGGGTCTCAAAGGGTTAAGTGAGAGGGTACTACATGTGTTTGAGGCTGAGAGAGAGGGAGAAGCAGAGAGAGAGAGAGAGAGAGAGAGAGAGAGAGAGAGAGAGAGAGAGAGAGAGAGAGAGAGAGAGTAAAAGCATAAACACCGATAAGGCACATCCTCAGATACTCTTCAGACCTCTTCCTGTGGCGTTTCAGAATCTAGGCGCTGTGCCACGACTCTCTAACCTAACACTGAAGTATTGCTTCATACGACAGCCAGGGAGTAACTTTTAGACTATGGTTGAGCTCAGAAATATAAAGAAAATGATGAAATATATAAACACTAACTATCAAGTCCCAAGTGCATTCTGGTCCACTTTGAATGTCCCGCCACTATTAAAGGGACGAGTGGAAAGAGAAAACAAAGGACATATATTAACCCCTTCACGCCCAGATCTTTCCTTTGCTATATAAAATCGTCTGTTGTTAGTCATAAAATTAAGAAAAGTCACTTAATATACCAAATTAGTTAGTCGACAAGGATACTAAACAGGTCATATCTATAAAACATTGCTTATATTCACTAAAAATCGTCTTATGGTACCCAAATTACAATGGAAATAACGTTCTGGGTCTCAAGGGTTTAATGGACCGGGCCTAAGTCTGTATCAGGGTTCCTTAACCTTTTCACCACCACGCCCCCTTTAGTAGTGGGTCCTTGCCTCCATGCCCCCCCCCCTTCACTTCTTCAACTAAAACATTTCAAAATAATCAAGAATCAAAAAGAAAAACTGAAAAAAATGTATGTTTTTAGCACTTTTATCGTGCATATTACTATTCATAAACACCTTGGATATACCCAGCATGTTTAGTTAGGTCACGTTAATGAAATTGTTGACAGTTTTTGCTTTTTCTCTGTAGGTTCAACACCCCTCCCCCCCCTTGGTAATCACCCACGCCTCCCAGGGTAAGAACCACTATTTATTTATATATATTTTTTATTTTATTCTATTTTATTTTATATCCCTAGGTTTTTTTTAGTTTTTTATTCTGTTAAAATGTAATAAATGTAAATAAAGCGCAAAAAAAACACTGCTCTATATTGTGACATCGACGGCGACGCAATCACACGACATTTGATAAACACTGATTTACTCAAGAGTTAAAGGTCTGACGTTCTATTTACATGTTGTCTCTTCCTTATCAGCAGCCCTCGCGTGGCGTGCTGTGGGAACGTCAGAGACAAGCTATCAGCGGGACCTTATCACATCCGGCCCACCTCGCGCCCGGACCAGCATAAAAAAAAAAAAAAATCAATAAACTAAAGACGCGACGGTGCAATGAACTTGGTTTTGATATTTTTTTTTCTTTGCACGTATCAATTTTTTTTGGTCACATGTGCCGAGGAGCCAAACACCAAAACGTGCGTGCTATTGATTATACACACACACACACACACACACACACACACACACACACACACACACACACACACACACACACACACACACACACTGCATACATGACGTGGTTACCCAATGGGAGTGTTAACCCAAGATTTTAAAACCCGGAAATCCTGTACGAGAATTAATCAGCAAAAAAAATGTCAAAACGAGATTACACTTGATAATACAGATATAACTACAGATAATAGGGATTGCATGGTAATCTAGGTGCCTTAAAGGATGGGGAGGATCTGAGTGTATTATAGCAACGTTTATAGAGCAATGTGGACAAAATCAAAGCAGTGAATTGCAAAAATATAAAGAAACTGTATTTTACCACATTGACATTACGCCGAAATCGCAGCATTGCCTCTGTGAAACCTAAGCCTGTTTTTGAAATTTAAAATAGATACAAAAATAGAAAGATCGAAGACGTATTGCCTTGAAGCTTTGGCCTTACTACTGTGCCCTCGCCCAGACAGTCAAAGCCACCAGACGTAAAGGGAAAAAATAAATCGTGTCTCGCAAAATGAGTAGTGAGCACGCAGGGCAGGAAGTAAAGGACAAGACCAGGGGTGCGGCGCGTGCCAGGAAGGACAGGAGGGAGGGAGGGATTGATGTTTTGATTGATTGATGTTTTAATTGATTGATGTTTTGATTGATTGATGTTTTATTTGATTGATGTTTTAATTGATTGATGTTTTGATTGATTGATGTTTGATTAATTGATGTTTTAATTGATTTATGTTTTGATTGATTGATGTTTTA
>JACEEZ010001576.1:1097500-1142500 GCA_016584305.1 Chionoecetes opilio | reverse complement strand
CATGTCAACGAGATAACATACACTGTGACAGGAATAGTGAAGAAAAGAGCTGTGGTAATAGTAGTAGAGGTATATACAAAGGAATACACAGGAAGAACAGACAGCAACAGCTCTACTGAACCAAACGAGGCTGTCTGTGTGACTACTTTCTACCACTATAGTTTCTACGTGTTAGAGGTAAAAGAATAGTAAAGTTGAAGGCTCCTATATATACCTACCTCCTTATAGAGAGGTAGTGGTGGTAGTGATGATAGATTTTGTAGCGCCGGTAATGGACGTGGTGATGATAGGAGTATGGTGATGGTAATGGTGATGATGGTGGTATTGGGGAGTAGTTAGGGTGGTTAGGCATGTTGAAAGTGATGTATAATGATGATTGTGATGCTGCTGAACTATGCTGCTACAACTTTACAAGGGAGTTAAATATGACGGGTGAAAAGTCGTTATTGGTAGTGATGATTGTGCGGTTAAAATTTTTCGTTTCCTAAATATTTTGCTTCTATTTGTTGTCTTTTTTTATAATATATTTTGTGTTTCTATGGTCATATTATATTTTTTTTGCTATTACTAATTTTACTTTTTTTCTATTTTCTTTCTTATTTTCTTTCTTTTTATTTTGTTATTATTGTTGTTATCATTATTATTATTATTATTATTTTTGCTTTCATTACCATCGTTTTACCATTTTTCGTTTTCTTAATATTTTGCTTCTACTACTTCTGCTTTCTTTTTCTTCTTATTATTATATTTTGATGTTGTTATTATTGTTGTTATTATTATTATTATTATTATTTTTGCTTTCATTACCATCGTTTTACCATTTTTCGTTTTCTTAATATTTGCTTCTACTACTTCTGCTTTCTTTTTCTTCTTATTATTATATTTTGATGTTGTTATTATTGTTGTTATTATTATTATTATTATTATTTGGGTTTCATTACTATCGTCATCGTTGTTAATTAATGTTGAGTTGTTGTTACAGGGAGGAGGAGGAGGAGGAGGAGGAGGATGAGGATGAACAAAGGATGAACATGAAGGAGGAGGTAAATGAAGGAAGAAAAGAGGAGAGTAAAACAAAAGCAGCCGCAGTGACAAGAACAACAAAGAACACGAACAGGAATTACAACGGCAACAACATTTCTCCTGGTAAGTAGTTATTAAGGTTACAAGGTGTGGTCTGAGTTGTTAATATGTTGTAAGCAGCGCGTGTCAACATTGCTCTTTGATAATTATATAAACAAACGGTGGTGGTTGGTGTTATGGGCGAGGCATATTGTGTTGAGTGTTGTTGTTGTTGTGTCGTTGTTGTTTTGTTGTCGTTGTTGTTGTTGTCGTTGTTGTTGTTGTTGTTGTCGTTGTTGTTGTTGTTGCTGTTGTTGTTGTTGTTAGTATGTTATAATTTTCAGTATCATCACTATTATTATTTGTATTCGTATTTATGTTATTATTATTAGCATTGTCAGGATAACATAACCATACGGGTTTAATTAACATCGTGTAGGGAGTCAGCCAGGTAAGTACTGTACGTGGGTATGTATAGTACAATATTACCTACACTGTAATATGCAGTATAATACCACATAAGGAATTAGCCCAAATTCTTAGTAATGAACACTTCTTTAGTAACACCAGATGGCTATGACGGAAATCTATTCACGCACAGTTTTTTTTGTGGAGACATATAGTTCATGCTTAGAGGCGAGGGAGGAGTGGGTGCGGCGAGGGAGAGAGAAGGAGGAATGTGTTGGTAGGAGAGGCAGGCAGGAAGGAGCGATTTAGGAGCGAAAGGAGGTGGAATGTATACACGCTTAGACGGAGGCAAGGAGAGCGGGTCATGACTTGACCCTCGGGAAGCTGCCTCACCCACGCCATTCACCTCCGCTAATTAGCCTGGTGAACTCGGGGTGACCTTTCCCTGGCTTTCATTTCTCTGCTCTCTGTTAACCTTTCACACCCAGATTTTTGCATTAATATTATAAAATCGTCTGTTGTTAGCCATAAAATTACGAAAACTAGATTAATACACTAACTTAGCTAGTGGACAAGGATAGTAAACAGGTCATATCTATAGAATACTGCTTATATTCATTAAAATCGTCTAATGGTAGTCAAATTACAATGAAAATTTCGCTCTGCTCCCTGTAAAGTGTACCGTGCCAAGACAAACAAGGTGGAAGACATCAAAATACCTACATAAGAACACACGAGCGTTTGCTTTACCAGTGTGTGCCGGTTTATTTCTAACTGTCCTGCCTTCAGCGGGGTTCCCAAGTGTGTGCCATCCAGGTGTTTGGCGCCCTACGTGACACCCCCATGGCAACAGGGAGCGGCGGGCACTATTTCATTCCCGGAGTGGTTGCTGGGGGACGAGTGTTGGCAACTGCGTCTGCCTCATCACGCTATCCTGCACCCTGACGACACTTCCTGCCCCCATCCAGCTTACAGTTTACAGTTTATTGAGAAAGTATATTAATTATAGTGAAAAAATTATAGGCTGTACAGTTTATTGAGAAAGGGGGAGGAAATTACATAGAGAGAGGGGGAGGGGCAAGAATACAAAATACAGATATACAGAAATATGGAATCAGAAATAAAGGTGCCGGGCAGACTTGCTATTTTTAAACGTTTACATGAATCCAATTTTCCAATAATAATAAATAGATAAATCACAGAAAATTTAACAGTAAAATAAAAGCAAAATGGATTGTATAGGAATCCCATCCAATGTGTAGTGGGTAACGGTGTACACGTGCCCAGACCCATCACGTGAGGACCCGCAGGACTCATGGTTTTCTCTCTCTCTCTCCTCTCTCTCTCTCTCTCTCTCTCTCTCTCTCTCTCTCTCTCTCTCTCTCTCTCTCTCTCTCTCTCTCTCTCTCTCTCTCGCGCGCTAATACTATGTATACCGAGATAAGACTTCTCCTGAAACAGTCTTTTTCACAAATGTACTTCAATTGTGAATAAAAGTATTGAATCTGAATCTGAATCTCTCTCTCTCTCTCTCTCTCTCTCTCTCTCTCTCTCTCTCCTCTCCCCCTCTTCCTCTCTCTCTCTTTTCTCTCTCTCTCTCTCCCCCCTTGCCTCCTCACACCCAAGGATCTCGCGCCTTTCTATCAACCTTCCAGTGCGTCATCGTCATCCCCTGCTTCCTCCTCCCATCTTCTGTCCAGCATTTGTATTTTACTCTTTTTCTTATTTTTATTTTTATGTACCAGGAAAAAGAACAGTTTATTTCAAGGTTAGCAAAAAAGTTTACAATCCCGATGATTTATATAAGGTCATACTCCCCTTGACCCTGGGTGTGCGGTGGGTCTTGACTAGTATGCAATGACCCCGTCTGGCAATGCTGCTTGGTATTTGTTGATGCTCATAGACGGGCCTCAGTAATTCAAGCCATGCTAGAGTAATAGAGTATTATGCTCATCTCCTGACACGGCTTCAGCTGGGATGTGCGAGCTGGTGACGTGTGTTTGCGTGTGTGTGTGTGTGTGTGTGTGTATGGTGTGTGTGTATGTATGTGTGTGTGTGTGTGTATGTGTGTGGTATATTCATCTATTTGTATTTGACAGGGCCTGAGCTACACTCGTATGGCCCCGTTTCCATATCTACATTGTATTTGCTTCCTTAGTGCTTAGTGTTGGGGGTGTTGGTGTGTCGTCTTTAGACTTTTGAGGGCTCAGTGGTTTGGCCCTGTATGTTCCTACTGGTGTGTGTGTGTGTGTGTGTGTGTGTGTGTGTGTGTGTGTGTGTGTGTGTGTGTGTGTGTGTGTGACAGATACGTACCTAAATTCACAAAGACATGATTAGTGCGTTATGTGCCTAAGTTCGCGGGGAGGCAAAGAAAAAAAGTAAGCCACCTTGACGTCAGAAGCAGCCCCGCCCCGTCTTGCTGCCAGGCCTGTTGCCGGGCGCCTCGCGGTGCTATAGTATAGTGGAGGCAGCATACTTAACCCCTTGAGACCCATAACGTAATTTTCAGTTATTTGGGTACCATTAGACGATTTCTAGTGTATATAAGCAATGTTTTATAGATAAATGACCTGTTTAGTATCCTTGTCGACTAACTAATTTTGTATATTCTGTTACTTTTCTAAATCTTATGGCTCGACAACATACGATCTTTTTATAGCGAAGGAAAGATCAGGGCGTGAAGGGGTTGAGGTATCTCCCGAGAATAGAACAGATTGAGTAAGAAGAAGGAAAACACTTGTCGAAGCGAACAAAAACTACATCAGCAGGAAAGTCTTAATAGTATTACTGACTTGAAATGTAAGAAAATCAGAGTTGCATCATATATTATATAACAGGATGGGTGTGTTAAGGAAACTTGTGAAGGAAATGAAGACGGAAAATAAGTAGACAAGTAAACTTAACCCCTTCACACCCAGATCTTGCCGTTAATATATAAAATCGTCTGTTGTTAGCCATAAAATTACGAAAAGTAGCTTAATATCCCAAATTTGCTAGTGGACAAGGGTACTAAACAGGTCATATCTATAAAATGTTCCTTATATTCACTGAAATTCGTCAAATGGTAAACCCAAAATACAAAGGAAATTACGTTCTGGGCGTGAAGGGGGAGAGCGGGAAGGAAGGAAGAGCAAGAAGTGTAAGAGGAGGCGCCGTGTGTTACCAAGGGAGGTGATCAGGCGACTCCCTTCTCGTGGGTTACATAACGCGCCAGGGGTCATTATACCCACGAGCGTCAGGCTTAAAACCGACAGGATGGAAGGGACACTTTAGATGTGTCAGATTCAGAGAGAGAGAGAGAGAGAGAGAGGAGGAGAGAGAGAGAGAGAGAGAGAGAGAGAGAGAGAGAGAGAGAGAGAGGAGAGAGAGAGAGAGAGAGAGAGAGGAGAGGGGTACAAGAGAGAGAGAGAGAGAGAGGAGAGAGAGAGAGAGAGAGAGAGAGAGGAGAGAGAGAGAGAGAGAGAGAGAGAGGAGAGAGAGAGAGAGAGAGAGAGAGAGGAGAACAAGAGAGAGAGAGAGAGAGAGAGAGAGGAGAGAGGAGAGAGAGAGGAGAGAGAGAGAGAGAGAGAGAGAGAGGATGAGACGAAAAGAGAGAGAGAGAGAGAGAGAGGAGAGAGAGAGAGAAGAGAGAGAGAGAGAGAGAGAGAGAGAGAGAGAGAGAGAGAGAGAGAGAGAGAGGTGGTACACAAGAGAGAGAGAGAGAGAGAGAGAGAGAGAGAGAGAGAGAGAGAGAGAGAGAGAGAGAGAGAGAGAGAGAGAGACAAGAGAGAGAGAGAGAGGAGAGAGAGAGAGAGAGAGGAGAGAGAGAGAGGTGGTACACAACAGAGACGATGAGAGAGAGAGAGAGAGAGGAGACTGAGAGGAGAGGGAGAGAGAAGAGAGAGGAAGAGATGGAGAGAGAGAGGTGGTACACAAGAGAGAGAGAGAGAGAGAGAGAGATGAAGAGAGGATAGAGAGAGAGGTGGTAAGCGATAAAATAGAGACTTGAGATACCAAATAGTAACGGAATTATTGGGAGTGCGATGAAATAGTGACATAATCACATAAAAAGGAGTGAACATAATGCTTAACATTTGATATCGTTGCTTACAAAATCGAGTATCCTAACTTATAACTAGGCAAATGATCTTATAGTTATCATAGGATAAGGAGGATAAAAAGGATAAGGGAACATAGGCCCTTAAGAATACCAATACAATAACTGGAATAATTGGAAGGCGATGAAAATAACGTGACATCAAATCTAAACATAAAGAAGTATAGAAACATAATCCTCATTTGGATATACCTTGTCTTTCGAAACGACTGTACACAAACTTATGAAGCACAATAGGCTACATGAGGTGTTACTAAGGTTTCCTAGGGGGAGGAGGAGGAGGAATAAGAGGAGGAGGAGGAGGAGGAACAAGAGGAGGAGGAGGAGGAGCGTGGAGGAGGAGGAGAAGGAGCGTGGAGGAGGAGGAGAAGGAGCGTGGAGGAGGAGGAGGACTAGTAGGAGGAGGAACAAGAGGAGGAGGAGGAGGAATACAAAGGAATACAAAGGAAACACAAACAGCAACAGACCGATAGGTCCTTTCAAGACTGTTTGCTTTAACTACACTACACTAACTAGATAATAAGAGAGAAAAGATAGGAAGTAGAAGGCTCCTCCCCACCCACCCATCCCTCCAGCCGAAGCTGGCCGGAAAAGAAGTGATACCATGCAATATAGAAAAACTGCATGGAATTTGTGAGGAAAGTTGAAAGCTGTAATCTATGGCTAACTACTACTAGTTTGTGGGGGTAGGTTTAGTGCTTGATAGATAGGTCATGTTATGTGTGTTTTGTAATGGTGTGAACACAGTGTGGAGGTTCAAGGGGTGGTGCGGCAGCCTTGCCTGGCGCTTTCTTGGGAGGCAGCAGTCAATCAGGCCCCAGCTCCGTTCAATCCACTGCGGATTGTGTACTTTCCATGTAGGACGCCGTACACTTCAATGCCTCCTGCAGCAGTGACCCCTGGTACCTTAAATCCCGATGGTGGTCACTAACTGTCAGGACCCTAACTGAACCACAGCCCGTCACAGGTCGAGAGTAGTAGTGGTAACCGTTAACTCGGGGCTATCTGTGTGTGTTATGAGGTCTAATGTAGTGTTGGTGTAGGCTCAGTGTGGAAGTTCGGGGGTGGTGCGGCAGCCTTGCCTGGCGCTTTCTTGGGAGGCAGCAGTCAATCAGGCCCCAGCTCCGTTTCAATCCACTGCGGTAGTGCACTTTCCAAGTAGAACGCCGTGCACTTCAATGCCCCCTGCAGCAGTGACCCCTGGTATATAAATCCCGATGGTGGTCACTAACTGACAGGGCCCTTACTGAACCACAGCCCGTCACAGGTCAGGTGAGGAGGAGGAGGAGGAGGAGGAACAAGAGGAGGAGAAGGAGGAGCGTGGAGGAGGAGGAGAAGGAGCGTGGAGGAGGAGGAGGACTAGTAGGAGGAGGAACAAGAGGAGGAGGAGGAGGAGCGTGGAGGAGGAGGAGGAGGAGGAGGAGCGTGGAGGAGGAGGAGGAGGAGGAGGATTTGATTTGATTTGATACATTTATTAGGACATAGAAGTACATACAGACACATATGTGCTAAGGCCTATTTAGAGACACATATGAGAGGGATATGGAGGAGGAGGAGGAGAAGGAGCGTGGAGGAGGAGAGGAGGAGGAGGAGGACTAGGATAGTACTAGTAGGAGGAAAGAGGAGGAGGAGGAGGAGGAGGAGCGTGAGCAGGAGGAGGAGGAGGAGGAGGAGGAGGAGGAGGAGGAGGAGGAGAGCATGGAGGAAGAGGGGTAGCGTGGAGGAGGAGGAGGAGGAGGGGGAGGGGGAAGAGGAGGAGGAGAAGCGTGGAGGAGGAGGAGGAGGAGGAGCGTGGAGGAGGAGGAGGAGGAGGAGGAGGAGGAGGAGGAGGGGGGAACGGGGTTATGGGAGACGAAACCAAAAATAGCTCCCCAGCAACAAGCACGCGACGCAGCACAGCATCAGCCGGGCAGTCAAGGTCAAACACTGCCTTGGGTGTGAGTGTGGGTGTGGGCAGGGGTGTGGGTGTGGGTGTGGGCAGGGGTGTGGGTGTGGGTGTGGGCAGGGGTGTGGGTGTGGGCAGGCGCAGGGTGGGTAGGGGTGAATGATGCAATGGTTGAAGTATTGATTATTGGCGCCTGTTGTCTTGTAGCATAGCGATGGGTGGTGTTTGTTGTTACTGAGCTTATTTGATTTGGCAATGTGTTTTATATTCTCTCTCTCTCTCTCTCTCTCTCTCTCTCTCTCTCTCTCTCTCTCTCTCTCTCTCTCTCTCTCTCTCTCTCTCTCTCTCATACACACCTGCATATATGATTAAGTAGATAACGAATCTCAGGGAACTAGGACGAATTTAATCAGATGTAACAGATCCCTATAAGTGTGAGGTATAAAACAAGATTATTATACAGATAGGTTGTGGTATCTTGTGGTATCTTGTGATCTTGGTATAAAATTAGGCACCCAGCACCCCGGTTATTTACAGCATGTATCAAAAGGCACCTTGAGGGGACAGGCAAGCCAAGCATCTCTCTGGTTGGCAGCTGTTCTTCTCATCACCCAGATACAAGAGGATCATAAATGCTTCACGTTATCCTGCAATTTTACATAACACGATAAGATTTTGTACGATCTGATATAAACTGGATTCTATTTATATTACACTGTTGCAGCTTGATAATAAAAAAAAACATTTGCTGGAAAAAATATTGAAAATTATCCATACCTATGTTACTTAAATCTCGTATTATTCAGTTTTAATTGGGCATCGGTGTATCATTAGAATTTATACAGTACAAAAATGCTGAGTTCCTACTTGTTCAATGCTGAGATTAATTAACTAACAAAAACTAAACTTGTCTTCATATCCACACGACACGAGTCTTCGAAATAAAAACATAAGAACATCAGAAATAAAATAAAATAAAAGAGAAAATAAGAGAATAAGAGAATATAACATAGCAACATAAGACAATGAGAGAGATGGTAACGAGCAAGGTCAAGCAAGGTCTTTCCAAACTACGTACCTTTCTACGGACGTTTCTAAGGACCTTGGCAACGAGCATCATAACCTGAACGAAATAAAACTTTTTGCCTATTAACCCCTTGAGACCCAGAACGTAATTTCCATTGTAATTTGGGTGCCATTAGACGATTTTTTAGTGAATATAAGCAATGTTTTATAGATCTGACCTGTTTAGTACCCTTTGTCCACTAGTTAATTTGGTATATTCAGTCACTTTTCGTAATTTTATAGCTGACAACAGACGATTTTATATATATTTTATATATTATTATTATTACTATTATTTTTTATTTATTTATTTTTATTTATTTACATCTATTACAGTTTGACAGAAGAAAAAAAAAAGCGAGAGAGTTGTTGACAGGAAACAGATAACACTAAAATAGAACACGCATAACAAGCACATGGCCTTTTAACCCCTTGAGACCCAGAGCGTAATTTCCATTGTAATTTGGTACCATTAGACGATTTTTAGAGAATATAAGCAATATTTAATAGATATGACCTGTTTAGCATCCTTGTCAACTAACTAACTTGGTATATTAAGCTACTTTTCGTAATTTTATGGCTAACAACAGACGATTTTTTATAGCAAAGGAAAGATCTGGGCGTGAAGGGGCGTGTTGTTTCTCATGTCTTATGATTAATTTTCAACGTACTACTACATTCTAAAAGATCATGTGGGCGGTATATCAAACATGCTGGACGAGACTAGTAACCTAAACACATGAAGACGACTCAACATGTTTTAATGGTAGTTTCTCATGTCTTATAACTAATTTTCAACGCACTACACATTTAAACCCTTTCACTCCCAGATCTTTCCTTTGCTATATAAAATTGTTTGTAATTAGCCATAAAATTACGAAAACTATCTTAATATACCAAATTACCTAGTGGACAAGGATACTAAACAGGTCATATCTATAAAATCTTGCATACATTTACTAAAAAAATCGTCTACCAAATTAGCAAGTGGACAAGGATGCTAAACAGGTCATATCTATAAAATCTTGCATATATATTTATTAAAATCGTCTATTGGTAGTCAAATTACAATGAAAATAACGTTCTGGGACTCAAGGGGCTAGAAGAGTATATGGGACTATCAAGCATACTGGACTAGACTGTAGCAACCCAAACAGGAAGACGACTCAACAATCAACATGTTTAAATGGTTGTTTCTCGTGTCTTATAATTAATTTTCAACGTAATACACATTATAAAAGAGCGTAAAGAGCATGATAGAGTGAAAGTGAATGTGAATGGAATATAAAAAATGCTGCATAAGACTGTAGTAACCCAAACAGGAAGGAAACACTGTGAACACTGGTTGTTAGGCGTGAAGCGTCCAGATAAGGGGCTTGATGTAACACTGATAAGATCCTCCATTAGGGCTCTTATCTCAGAGCCGACGTGACTGAAGGGGTTTACATCATAACCCTCTTGGTGCTTCGCGTGGCTGACAAGGCCGCGGGAAGCACTTGAAGCGTTTATTTCTTGCATGTCAACCCTTTCATCTGGGTTTTGAATTATACATGATATTTATGATAGGATAAACCGCTTAAACTCTTCCTGATAGCTTTGCCTTCACGGGTGTTTCAGTGCAACATAGTTTTCTTGTGCGGAGTCATTAGGAAGCTTTAAAAGGAGGCTAGTTAATTTCGTGGATGGGGATGAAAGGTGGATGTAGGTAGTATTGATTAAGTAACAGGAACTACCTCGTGTAGGTCTCACGGCCTCTTGTAGCTTTCTTATGTTCTTTAATCTCAGGTGGAGGGAGCTTATTCGTATCTTTATAGTGTTTATACCATACATACAGACACACTAATAGCGTGGCCACCGAGATGATGTCTCTCGGTGGTCTCGCTAATAGACGGGGGAAGGGAAGGCAGGGGTGTAGGGCATGACCTAAAGAGTAGTACTGCTATATAGATCATGATGTAGGGTGAGGAATGGTTGCAATATCAATCAGAATGAGGTCGAAGAGGAGTATGACAGGCCACACACTCGTTCGGACGGTGATATAGTTCTTTTAACCCCCTTGAGACCCTTGAGACTCAGAACGTAATTTCAATTGTAATTTGGGTACTATTAGACGATTTTTAGTCAATATAAGCAATATTTTATAGATATGACCTGTTTAGTATCCTTGTCGGCTAACTAATTTAGTATATTCAGTTACTTTTCGTAATTTTATGGCTCGACAACATACGATTTTTTATAGCAAAGGAAAGATCTGGGCGTGAAAGGGTTAAGGTTCCTTTGACCACCTGGAATTGACTCTTTCCTGCACCATCAGTAGGCTAGTGAGGGTTGCTGTAGGAGGCAAGGTGACTTGACTAGTGAACCAGGGTGGGCAAGGGGGAGGGGGGGTAAGGAGGAGCAACAGCTGGTCTTCCCCCCCCCCTCTCTCTCTCTCTCTTTCTCTCTGTTCCCATGTGCACGTCTTGTCTTGCGCACCATGCACCACGCAGTCTGAGCCACCACCCAGCTGACCACACACACACACACACACAGATACACACACTCTCTTTCTCTCTCTCTCTCTCTCTCTCTCTCTCTCTCTCTCTCTCTTGAATAGTTTTATCACATCCCATCGCCCACATCATATGGTACGAACATCTGTTTGACCCACCACACACGCCTCAAGCACCACACCTGCACACACACACACACACACACACACTATCACACACACACACCCGCCCACCTCATCATAATTCCTCCATGCAAGCTCCAGCCCACACCCATTACTATAATAGGTTCATGTCTGCTGGTCGGCCCCCCACCCCTCTCTGCCCCCTGTATGTCCCCTCACACCATGGAAACTTCCTCACACCATGGAAACTTCCCTCACACCATGGAAACTTCCCTCACAACTTGGCACACTGGCACTCTCTTCCCCTCCCTCCACCCTTTCTCCCCTTACCTCTCCCCTCTCCGCCACCACCTCCCTCCTTCCGTCCCTCCCATGCTTCCTCTGTGCTCCACATTCACCACTTAGCAACTTCAGTTCATATTCATGAACATCATCAAATTACGCTTGAATCGATTTAAAAACTACCCATTTTTGTACATTTAAGCACTCGCAAACGGTCGGCCGCACTGCACAGCTGGGGTTGTTGCCCTGGTAATCGGCCTGTGAGTAGCCACGGCGGCCACACGTGTACAGTGAGTGCTGGAGTTACGTCATGGGTGCGTGGCCGCCGCTGCGAGGCTCTGGCGGCCGCTGGCAGGTAGCACCGAGGAAGTCTTGAGATGAAGAGGGTGTAGACATATGCTGAAAAAAATGTAGGTTGATACATATATATATAAATAGAAAGATAGATACATAGATAGATAGATATCAATTTAAATACTTTTTTCATGGTCCAGACAATATTAATTTTGTCAAGATGAAAAGTGATGATTTGTAATTTTTTTCCACGGCAACAAACAGACAATAGGATCAGTATGTTTCAAAAGATACTGAAGATTCAATGTATTCATGAGCACACGTGTATGCTTCAAAATAATTTCAACAATTTTGATAAGATAAAATAAGGATACTTGTTGTGCAAGTGAAAAAAAGTCTGATATGCAAACCTCGTATGCTGTGCAGTGTGCATATTTTATTGTTTTGATTTCTTGTTAGATTCACCTCAAGGTTTACAGCAGCGATGTCACACTGCTTCCCTGGTACAATATGTCTTATAGTCAGCGTCCCGGCACGGCAAGTCAAGCCTTGACTCAGCCACGTTTTGTCCGTGACAGCAAAAGTGAAGGGAGGATAAGACCTTGTACATATACGCTGCACTCAGCTCAGGGTGTGACGATGCCATGGTGGATGTGGCAACAGGAGTGAGGAAGGTCAAGAGAGGCGGAGGTCAGGTGAAGAGCACGTCAGGTTAGAAGTCAAGGACACCGTAACACATACAAAGCACACGTCGTAGCAAGCACATACAAGCACGTCTTTGTAGAACACATAAAAAACTGTCTTTGTTGAAGCTACATCAAAGTGAGCACGTATGAGAAGTACATAAAGGAATGTTTGTGAAGCTCATAAAAGTGAGCTGTCTTTGTTAGAAGCTACATAAAAGGAACACTGTCTTTGTTAGAAGCTACATAAAAGGAGCACTGTCTTTGTTAGAAGCTACATAAAAGGAGCACTGTCTTTGTTAGAAGCTACATAAAAGGAACACTGTCTTGTTAGAAGCTACATAAAAGGAGCACTGTCTTTGTTAGAAGCTACATAAAAGGAGCACTGTCTTGTAGAAGCTACATAAAAGGACACTGTCTTGTTAGAAGCTACATAAAAGGAACACTGTCTTTGTTAGAAGCTACATAAAAGGAGCACTGTCTTTGTTAGAAGCTACATAAAAGGAGCACTGTCTTTGTTAGAAGCTACATAAAAGGAACACTGTCTTTGTTAGAAGCTACATAAAAGGAGCACTGTCTTTGTTAGAAGCTACATAAAAGGAACACTGTCTTTGTTAGAAGCTACATAAAAGGAACACTGTCTTTGTTAGAAGCTACATAAAAGGAGCACTGTCTTTGTTAGAAGCTACATAAAAGGAGCACTGTCTTTGTTAGAAGCTACATAAAAGGAGCACTGTCTTTGTTAGAAGCTACATAAAAGGAGCACTGTCTTTGTTAGAAGCTACATAAAAGGAACACTGTCTTTGTTAGAAGCTACATAAAAGGAACACTGTCTTTGTTAGAAGCTACATAAAAGGAACACTGTCTTTGTTAGAAGCTACATAAAAGGAACACTGTCTTTGTTAGAAGCTACATAAAAGGAACACTGTCTTTGTTAGAAGCTACATAAAAGGAACACTGTCTTTGTTAGAAGCTACATAAAAGGAACACTATCTTTGTTAGAAGCTACATAAAAGGAACACTGTCTTTGTTAGAAGCTACATAAAAGGAACACTATCTTTGTTAGAAGCTACATAAAAGGAACACTGTCTTTGTTAGAAGCTACATAAAAGGAACACTATCTTTGTTAGAAGCTACATAAAAGGAACACTGTCTTTGTTAGAAGCTACATAAAAGGAACACTGTCTTTGTTAGAAGCTACATAAAAGGAACACTGTCTTTGTTAGAAGCTACATAAAAGGAACACTGTCTTTGTTAGAAGCTACATAAAAGGAACACTGTCTTTGTTAGAAGCTACATAAAAGGAACACTGTCTTTGTTAGAAGCTACATAAAAGGAACACTGTCTTTGTTAGAAGCTACATAAAAGGAACACTGTCTTTGTTAGAAGCTACATAAAAGGAACACTGTCTTTGTTAGAAGCTACATAAAAGGAACACTGTCTTTGTTAGAAGCTACATAAAAGGAACACTATCTTTGTTAGAAGCTACATAAAAGGAGCACTGTCTTTGTTAGAAGCTACATAAAAGGAACACTGTCTTTGTTAGAAGCTACATAAAAGGAACACTGTCTTTGTTAGAAGCTACATAAAAGGAACACTATCTTTGTTAGAAGCTACATAAAAGGAGCACTGTCTTTGTTAGAAGCTACATAAAAGGAACACTATCTTTGTTAGAAGCTACATAAAAGGAACACTATCTTTGTTAGAAGCTACATAAAAGGACACTTTGTTAGAAGCTACATAAGGACCTTCTTTGTTAGAAGCTACATAAAAGGAACACTGTCTTTGTTAGAAGCTACATAAAAGGAACACTGTCTTTGTTAGAAGCTACATAAAAGGAACACTGTCTTTGTTAGAAGCTACATAAAAGGAACACTATCTTTGTTAGAAGCTACATAAAAGGAACACTATCTTTGTTAGAAGCTACATAAAAGGAACACTGTCTTTGTTAGAAGCTACATAAAAGAAACACAGTCTTTGTTAGAAGCTACATAAAAGGAACACAGTCTTTGTTAGAAGCTACATAAAAGGAACACTATCTTTGTTAGAAGCTACATAAAAGGAGCACTGTATTTGTTAGAAGCTACATAAAAGACCATCAACATAAGCATGAGTGTATATACAGCTTCGCCAAACTGTATCGCCTCGACCCAAATGAATCTCTCTGTGTCTTCTCTGTCACCCAAACAAAGACCGTCAACTCACTGCTTTCCCATCGCCCAAAATGAATCCAAGCACCCACGCACCTTCTCGCCCTAATTCCTGGTCCCCCGCCCCGCCCCGCCTTGGCCCGTTTTGCTTTTATCCCTTATTCCAAGAAGGCAAAGCACGCCCCCTGTTCGGCCGTCAAGTGGGACAAACATTCACAAGTCATTTAACTCTTGGGAAATTTCCTCGACCGTAACCTAATCTAACCTAAACTAACCACTAACAGGAACTACCACGTATAGATCTCACAGCCTCTTGTAGCTTCCTTATTTTCCTATGTTCTTATGTTCTAACGTAAACTACTGAACCATGGACTCCTAGCTGGTACCTTCTTTACTGCCTTAACATGCTGGGTACCTTGTGTCACCCGCCCATTGTTTAGATTTACAAGAAGACATTTAGCTTTTGGGAAATTTCCTCGATCCTAACCTTAACTACTGAACCATGGACGCCTAGGTGACACATTCTTTACTGCCCTATAAATAATAACATGCTGGGTCTTCTTGTGTCACCCGCCTATTGTTTACATTTACAAGACATTTAACTCTTTGGAAATTTCCTCGACCCTAACTTAACCTAACCTTAACTACTGAACCGTGGACGCATATATCTGGCACCTTCTTTACTACCCTAAATTCTGGGTATCCTTGTGTCACCCGCCTATTGTTTGCCAACCTCTGTGCCATGACGTCAGATATTTCCTATTGCTAGATGGCCCTTCGGTGTCCTTGAAGGCAGGCAGGTATGTGAAGTGCAGATCATCACCTTGAAGTAGTGTCATTTACCTCAACAAGAAGCTTTAAAACACGTGAGTTTCCCCCACTTGCAGCATTAAGCAAGGAAAGCTTCATCCATATAGCAGTCTCTGGGCTTTGAAAAGCAGGGAGGAGATTCTAGGAGGCAGGGAAAGAGGTGTTGAGGAAGAGGAGGGGAAGGATATACTAGGAGGCAGAGGAAGAGGTGTTGAGGAAGAGGAGGGGGAGGATATACTATAGGAGGCAGAGGAAGAGGTGTTGAGGAAGAGGAGGGGGAGGATATACTAGGAGGCAGAGAAAGAGGTTTTGAGGAAGAGGGGAAGGATATACTATATATGAGGCAGAGGAAGAGGTGTTGAGGAAGAGGGGAAGGAGATACTAGGAGGCAGAGAAAGAGGTTTTGAGGAAGAGGGGAAGGATATACTATATATGAGGCAGAGGAAGAGGTGTTGAGGAAGAGGGGAAGGATATACTATATATGAGGCAGAGGAAGAGGTGTTGAGGAAGGGAGGAGTACTAGGAGCAGAGAAAGAGGTTTTGAGGAAGAGGGAAGGATAACTATATATGAGGCAGAGGAAGAGGTGTGAGGAAGAGGGAAGGATAATACTAATATGAGGCAGAGGAAGAGTGTTGAGGAAGAAGGAGGGAGATTACATAGGAGGCAGAGGAAGAGGTTTTGAGGAAGAGGGGAAGGATATACTATATATGAGGCAGAGGAAGAGGTGTTGAGGAAGAGGAGGGGGAGGATATACTATAGGAGGCAGAGGAAGAGGTGTTGAGGAAGAGGAGGGGGAGGATATACTAGGAGGCAGAGGAAGAGGAGGGGAAGGAAATACTAGGAGGCAGAAGCAGAGGTGTTGAGTAAGAGGAGGGGAAGAATAAAAGCCTCGTGAAGAATAAGGAAGAGACAATGTTGCAAGAGGATGAGACTGAGGATGATGAGGAGTCTTCCAAGCCTGAAGGAGTTATGTGCAATGGATGACACTGCATCGGGGGTGCAGCATCGTGCCTCAGGCGTGCTTGGTCACCCTGACAATTTAGGATGCATCGTCAGGTGTTAGAGGGATTAAATAACCATAATAGTGACTGCGACTTCCACGGAATATCAGGAAATCTAAGGGATCAAGACTTTGCGACCGTCAGGATATGAGTATAAACGACTATAAGGAATGTTAACCCCTTGAGGACCAGAACGTGGGTGAATAATGTACATATATTCACACACTGTTCGAGCAATGAGTCAATATTTCCATTGTAATTTGACCATCATTATATAATTTTCAATGAATATAACCAATGTTTTTATAGATTGACCTGTTTAGTATCCTTGTCCACTAGCTAATTTGGTATATTTAGTTACTTTTCGTCATTTTATGGCTCGACAACATACAACTTTTTATAGCAAAGGAAAGATCTGGGCATGAAGGGGTTAAGGGTATAGGGAGCGACAAGGATTGCACTTAGGGACTAACTAGATAGGAGCTATTAAATGTCATGCACTAGTAATATATGTCAAGGGTAAAGGAGTGGTTGGGAGTGGAGGAGGGGAGGCCTGTACCAGCTGACTGTCAGAGTGTTTTGCGTAAGAGTTGTGTGTGTTGTTTTTCATAGATAAGAGAGAGAGAGAGAGAGAGAGAGAGAGAGAGAGAGAGAGAGAGAGAGAGGGAGAGAGAGAGAGAGAGAGAGAGAGAGAGAGAGAGAGAGAGAGAGAGAGAGAGAGAGAGAAAAGAGAGAGAGAGAGAGAGAGAGAGAGAGAGAGAGAGAGAGAGAAGAGAAGAGAGAGAGAGAGAGAGAGAGAGAGAGAGAGAGGAGAGAGAGAGAGAGAGAGAGAGAGAGAGAGAGAGAGAGTAAAAGAGAGAGACGATAGAGATGAGAGAGAGAGAGATAGAGGAGAGAGAGGAGGTAGAGAGAAGAACAAAAAAAAAACAGGTCGAGAGAAGTAGATCGCGAGAAAGAGAGAGAGAGAGAGAGAGAGAGAGAGAGAGAGAGAGAGAGAGAGGGGAGGGGGTCCTCGCAGGCTGGCTTCTCTTCTCAAAACATCATGACATTAATATTTTGAGGATATTATGATATAGGTTAGACATGGACGTGTATATGAACAAAACAAAACAAAAACAGGTCGAGGATATATTTTAATTCTTTTCCTGACATAAGGCCTGTAATGGTTAACCCCTTCACGCCCAGATCTTTCCTTTGCTATAAAAAATGGTGTGTTTTCGAGCCATATAATTACGAAAAGTAACTGAATATACCAAATTAGTTAGTCGACAAACAGGTTATATCTATAAAATATTGCATATATTCACTAAAAATCGTTTAATGCTACCCAAATTACAATGGAAATTACGTTCTGGGCCTCAAGGGGTTAAACAGTGGGTGTATAATGGGTGTATGTTCGTATGTTGGTGGCTGCAGGGGAAGCGTTCTTGAAGGCCGGTAGAGGATGGAGAAGTGTGTATAGTGTGTGAAGTCCCAGTGTTACCCATAAATCAGCCTCGATCGCGAGTACAGTGCGCATGATCAAGAACGTGGGTGAATAATGTACATATATTCACACACTGTTCGAGCAATGAGTCAATATTTCACTTGACTCAGCAACTTTGAGGCTGAATCTAAATATTCTTACAATGCATACAATGTGGCGTGTACCCTTTGCACGATGTTACATTAGAGAACATTGTTGAAATGCTACTCCTTATAGTTAGTCTTGCGAGCACAGAGAAAGGCAAGGCTTATAAAATATTTGCCGATGGGCCGGCCTTTCACACACACACACACACACACACACACACACACACACACACACACTTGGATACTCCGTGGTGTAAGGGAAGCATGCTCGGTTCACAACCGAGAAGTCCCGGGTTCGATCCCCGGGCGGAGCGGAAACAGATGGGTTGTTTCCTTAAAACCCGAGCCCCTGTCCACCCAGCAGTGAATGGGTACCGGGTGTTAGCCGGGGGTTTGTGACCCCCCTCCCGGGGTGGTGGCTTCGGCCAACACAAAACACTAAGGATGAATGATAAAAATGTTGATACGGAGACGAGGCCATACGAGCATTGCTCTGGCCCTGTAAAATACAACTAGATGAATACAACTAGATGAGATGAATACACACACACCATTTTAAAGCTAAGACTGACCAAATGAGACAAGGAGACGGGACCCCACTAGTGTAGTAACTCATTTCCTGTATATCACAACTAGATAAATACACACACATGCACAGTATTACACACACACACACACACACACACACACACACACACACGCGCGCGCGCGCACACACACACGATGCAGGCAACGTGACTTTTTCGCCCCTTGCATGCTGATAGAACACGTGGTCTTACATATGTTGTTTTGTTTACATCATCGCTCTTGCCTCTGTATCTAGGTGCTCCAATGGATAACAACAGAAAAACACACAAAAAACACACACACTCCCTACTTCAGCATAATCTTATCAGCTACTTAAGGCACCGATGTTGAGAATATGGCAAGGTCGTTAGAAGGATGTTTATATTTCAAATTGCTCAATGCTATTCAAAATCTCGAATATTTGTTTAGGTTCGAGAAAATTTAATGTTTATAGATTTTCCTACATTTTTACACGTTTATCCCTGACACAGTTTTAGTGATGTTGTGGTGGTGAGTGTGCGTGCGTTAGGTGCTTTAATAGAAGTGGTGTGTGTGTGTGTGTGTGTGTGTGTGTGTGTGTGTGTGTGTGTGTGTGTGTGCTCTTACATGATTGCACATAAACTTATAGGATTAAAATATGTCGTTATGTTCCATCCTCTAAGACTATATCATCAAATTTATCTTTAAAGCTATGTAGGTTCTCATGTTATTGGCACACACGGCTTCTACCCTAATCTGTATTTTATCCTTGATTTCTAGCAGCAAGCATAACAGTGATTAGATTCATTTTGGTAGTAGGGAACTTGAGGAGGAGAAGAGGGCGACGTGCTTGTTGGTCTCATTGTTGTTGTTCATGTAGTAGTAGTGGGGGTGGGGGTGTTTGTGGTGGGGGTGCTGTTGATGGTGGTGGGGGTGCTGTTGTTGGTGGTGGGGGTATTGGTGGTGGGGGTGCTGTTGTTGGGGGTAGGGTGGTGGTGATGGTGGTGGTGGTAGGGGTGCTGTTGTTGCTGGTGGGGGTGCTGTTGTTGGTGGTGGGGGTGCTGTTGTTGGGGGCAGGGTGGTGAGGGTGGTGATGGTGGTAGGGTGTGGGTGGTAGGGTGGTAGAGTGGTGGTGGTGGTGGTAGGGTATGGGTGTGGGTGGTGATGGTGGTGGTGGTAGGGGTGGCGTTGCTGGCACATATCCTGTCGCAGGTGGTACAGGAAATGTGTTCTGCCTGCTTCTAGGACAAGGTGGCGTGATGGGCGGAGCGTCAGGCCAGGACCACGTGGCAGATAATAATAACAATAATAAGAAATACAATATTCCTAAGAGTACCACTAATAATAATGATGACGGTAACAATAATGATGATAATAACTCCATGCAACATCTATTCCAATTTTCGTCATTCTAGTAAGCCTCTTTAACCCCTTCACACCCAGAGCTACCCTTTGCTATATGACATCATCTGTTGTTAGCCATAAAATTACGAAAAAGTAACTGAATATATTAAATTGGTTAGTCGACAAGGATACTAAACTGGTCATATGTATAAAATAATGCTTATATTAACTAAAAATCGTCTTATGGGAGCCAAATTACTATAGAAATAATTACGTTCTGGGCCTCAAGGGGTTAAGAACAAGTGGTGTAATCCAGATCATAAGCTTCGTTTGGGTGGAGTTGACACGCGCCCATTGAATGTGGTGGCTACATGATGCAAGGGTGGTCTGGTGTAAGGGCAATGTGGTGGCTACATGATGCAAGGGTGGTGTGAGGGCAATACATGAGCGGTGTGGGCATTGCTTGAGACACGTAACCTGGGTTGAGATTAGGATCAAGTGCATCTCTCTCTCTCTCTCTTTTCTCTCTCTGTTTTTTTCTTCTTTCTCTCTCTCTCTCTCTCTCTCTCTCTCTCTCTCTCTCTCTCTCTCTCTCTCTCTCTCTCTCTCTCTCTCTCTCTCTCTCTCTCTCTCTCTCTCTCTCTCTCCTCTCTCTCTCTCTCTTTCTCTTAATAATGATAGTATGAAGGAGGTGAGACAAGGAAGGGAGGAGAGGAGGAGGAGGAAGTAGGAGAAGAAAGGGAGGAGAGGAAATGGGAGGAGGAAGAACTTTTTTTTTTTTTTTAAGTATCCTTCACTTTGTATATAATCCTTCAGAGTCCTTCACGGGCCTCTTCGCTCCTCCACACATCCTATAGGAGTCATGGGAGGGCATTAGAAGTCCCACAGGATTGCTATAGTATTCCTAGGTTTTTATAAGTACTTTGACAATCTCATGGGTGGCTCAAATAGGGTTTAATAATACTAATACTAATACTGAAATACTAATACTGTTCGTTGTATTGAAGTAATGATTAATCTAGCAATGCCTATCATATTTTTATGTCTTGTAGTAAGTTTTGTCTAATATGTGGTTTTTAAGGAATATTTGGAAATATCATGTCATTGTGAATTGGCTGAAATAGAGACTTCTAATCATTGTAACTGAAAACTGACTCTATATTCGTGTTCAGCATGCCCGATAACTGTTATGAAAAAAAATTCAATCAAATCTATTTTTCAAAATATATTGCAAATTTTGCAAGGGGTATGCAAAATTTTCAATATTTTTTGAAAAATAGATTTGCTTGAAAATTTGTTCCTAACAGTTTTCAGGCATGCTGAACACGAATCTGGAGTCAGTTTTCAGTTACAATGATTAGAAGTCTCTCCATACATTATATAATGATTAATAATGATAGTATATAACGATAATGATGATAATGAAAAAAAAAAATAACATCGTCATTGAAATCATCCTATATTTCGCAAAGACAAGAAAAAAAAAGTGATTGGGAGATTGGAAAGGAAGAAGGACGCGGCAGGAATAGGCAAGGACAAAGAGGGAGAAAAAGAGAGAGTCAAGGAGTGTGAGATGAGTAGGTACTTATAAATATAGGTGGAGAGGAGGGTGGGAGGAAGGAGGGAGGAAGGAAGGTATAAGGGATGCATTGAGAAGGGAGGACATAGGAAGGACACTTAGAAAGACACTTAGATAGGTACTTAGAAAGATAGGTGGAGAGGAGGGTGGGAGGAAGGAAGTAGGTAGAGGGGGGATGCATTGAGAAGGGAGGAGGGAGGGAGGGTGGGGTAAGGGGTAATGTAAGGGGCATGTAAGGGGGCAACCGCATCGTGCCAAGCCGTGGGAGGTGTAAGAGCAAAGAAAGGGAAACAGGACGAGGATTTCAGGTTTGTCAACATAATGACGAACACGTTAATATCATAATGTCCTCTTAACCCCTTGAGCCCCAGAACGTAATTTTAATTGTAATTTGACTACCATTAGACTCTTTTAATGAATGTAAGCAATATTCTATAGATATGACCTGTTTCGTCTCCTTATCTGTTAGCAAATTTGATATATTAAGCTTGTTTTCGTAATTTTATGGCTAACAAAAGGTGATTTTATATAGCAAAGGAAATATCTGGGTGTGAAAGGGTTAAGTATGACATTTCGATCCCTCTTAACCCCTTAGTATAACGGCTACATATGATAAGAGTACTTTTCGTACGTACATGTATTTTTCAAGAGCCTCTTAAAAACCAGTTTCTTGGGCCCAGCCTGTACATTTAATTAGCTACATTAATTGTTTCATTATAAATTGTAGGCTGAATTCTGAATAGATACTTTGACTTCGAGTGACAGCATAGGGGAAATCAGTGATGCTTCTCCTATTCCCTACATCCTTCCCTTTCGAATAGCCCGTCAGGGTGGCAAGGTTGGTAGAGACGTGAGTTCGCAATGTGCAGCGTCCCTGTGCATTCGGTCAGCGGTTCGAGTCCGCCTAGTTCGTGCTGACGTGGCGGCGCTTTGTATAGTCAATAACCTTGTAGTTGGTACTTGCAAAGTGTCTAGATAGGATGAAAATCTTATCTTATCTTATCCCTTTCGAATAGAACACTATAGTCTATTTTGTTTTAGCGAGGCAAAAATTCCATTCTATCTTAAGGTCTCATGCTTAAAATGATGCCTATGTTTACCTGATAATATGGTTAACTATGATACAATACAGCTGAAATTTTGAAGAAGCGTAGTATTCCCTTCTCCTGGCATCAAACATCAGTCAGTAAGCAGCAAGGGGTCAGAATTTTTCACCTCGTAAAAAAAACCTATAGTCTTTAGAAAGGTCTTGAAATGTTTAGAAAGAGTATAGTCTTTGAAAGGAGAATGAAACTTTAATTAACCCCTTCACGCCCAGATCTTTTCTTTGCTGTATAAAATCGTATGTTGTCGAGCCATAAAATTACGAAAAGTAACTGAATATACCAAATTAGTTAGTGGACAAGGATACTAAACAGGTCATAGCTATAAAATATTGCTTATATTCACTAAAAACCGTCTAATGGTATCCATATTACAATGGAAATTACGTTCTGGGTCTCAAAGGGTTAAGACTTGCAATATCACTTAACCCCTTGAGACCCAGAACGTAATTTCCATTGTAATTTGGGTAGCATTAGACGATTTGTAGTGACTATAAGCAATGTTTTATAGCTATGACCTGTTTAGTATCCTTGTCCACTAACTCATTTGGTATATTCAGTGACTTTTCGTTATTTTATGGCTCGACAACAGACAATTTTTTATAGCAAAGGAAAGATCTGGGCGTGAAGGGGTTAAGGAAAATATAACGATAAACTGTTTTGAAATGTAACATGAATCACCTCTCTTATAATAAATACGTGCCTCCAACAGGGCAGACAAGATTGGATGATGATGATGATTATAATGACGATGAAAGTGTTACTCAAAAAAATAATGAATGAGCATATTTAGCCTCCACTCATGACGACAACGATGATGATACTAGTAATGAAGGTGATAATGATGATAACATAATGATATGAAAAAATAATGACAGTAATATAGTATTGAAAATGAGTATGATGATGATGATAATGCTGACCATAATGATACGAAAAAATAATGACAATAATATAGTACTGAAAATGAGTATGATGATGATGATAATACTGACCATAATGATACGAAAAAATAATGACAATAATATAGTACTGAAAATGATAATAATGATGTAAGTAACTATAGTCTATTTTTTTTAACGAGGCAAAAAATCCTGACCCCTAACTGCTTACTGACTGATATTTGATGCTAAGAGAAGGGAATACTACGGTTCTTCTAAATTTCAGTTGTATTTTATCATAATTAACCCTATTATCAGGTAAACATGGTATAATTTTAAGCATGAGACCTTAAGATAGAATGAAATTTTCGCCTCGTTAAAAAAATAGACTATAGCGATGATATTTTTTTTGTATTCTGTCCTGATATTTGGTAATGACTTAAATGACTGGTAAATGATGAGGAGGAAAAAGTGATGAGAATGACAGTGGTTCTTTTCACATGAGGGTTTATCATCACTATCTTGTTCCGAGGTGCTTGAATGCCTAATGGATGGCTGTGATAAGCGGCGATAAGATAGAAGTGCCACTGATAACACTAGGCCATAAAGAATGTAGTGACGCCAAACCCTTTCACATGATTAAGGTCACGCTGCCGTATGTGAGCTGTCATAACCCCTTGAGACCAAGAGCGTAATTTCCATTGTAATTTGGGTGCCATTTGACAAGTTTTAGTGACTATAAGCAATATTTTATAGATATGACCTGTTTAGTATCCTTGTCCACTAACTACATAATTTGGTTTATTTAGTCACTTTTCGTAATTTTATGACTAACAACAGACGATTTTATATAGCAAAGGAGAGATCTGGGCGTGAAGGGGTTAATATGATGTGGTGTGTGTGTGTGTGTGTGTTGTGTGTGTGTGTGTGTGTTGTGTGTGTGTGTGTGTGTATGTGTGTGTGTCTGTGTTGTGTGTGTGTGTGTGTGTATGTGTGTGTGTGTGTATGTGTGTGTGTGTATGTGTGTGTGTGTGTGTGTGTGTGTGTGTGTGCGCGTGTGTGTTTGGCGCCAATGGCATTCTGAAGGCCATGGCGTAGGTCGCGTCAACACAAATATTTCATGTCTATTCCCTTTAAATTCCCCCCCCCACACACCCTTATCTCTTTCTCTCTCTCTCTCTCTCTCTCTCTCTCTCTCTCTCTCTCTCTCTCTCTCTCTCTCTCTCTCTCTCTCTGTACTCAATGTTTGTTTTCTCTCTAATAATTATTTACGGCCGTGACTTAAATAAACTCTCTCACTATTTATTTTGCTTGCATCATTCATATGTTTCAATTTTAGGCGTATATACTTTGCCTCCAACTTGACCTTCCTCCTTGCCAAGCCCTGTCTATTCCTACCCATCGTGTCTATCATACTGCACGAACGTCTTACTTCTGTGCTACATACGAATACATACAGAACTGCCTCATACACCCATCTACGAGCATTAACCCCTTGAGGCCCAGAACTTCATTTCCATTGCAATTTGGGTACCATTAGACGATTTTTAGTGACTATAAGCAACATTTTATAGATATGACAAGTTAAAACCCTTGTCCACCAGCTAATTTGGTATATTAAGTTACTTTTCGTAATCCTATGGCTAACAATACACGATTTTATGTAGCAAAGGAAAGATCTGGGTGTGAAGGGATTAAAAGTTAATAATAAATGGTCTATGTTCGAGTAAAGTACCTAATGCCTGATATCAGTTACTTTGTGTTCGAGGTCAATAGGAAACAAGGTCGTGAAGGATGTACTCTATACGTACTGTACCTACACATACATACATACATTCCTGCATATGGTTGTGTGTGTGTGTGTGTGTGTGTGTGTGTGTGTTGTCACTTGTCAGCACATTCCTTCTGTCTGTCCTTCCCACTGCCAGCATGAAACGTCTCTCCTGCCAAAACACACACACACACACACACACACACACACGGGGTACTCCGTAGTGTAAGGGTACTCCGTAGTGTAAGGGATAGCACGCTCGGTTCACAACCGAGAAGTCTCGGGTTCGATCCCCGGGCGGAGCGGAAACAGATGGGTTGTTTCCTTAAAACCCGAGCCCCTGTCCACCCAGCAGTGAATGGGTACCGGGTGTTAGCCGGGGGTTTGTGACCCCCCTCCCGGGGTGGTGGCCTCGGCCAACACTAAGCACTTAGGAAGAATGTTAAAAATGTTGATATGGAGATGGGGCCATACGAGCGTTGCTCTGGCCCTGTAAAATACAACTAGATGAGATGAATACACACTATTATTATCATTATCATCATCTTCGTTATTATTATCATTACTATATTTGTTTTCTAACCGTATATAACTAAGAACATATAATTATCACCATCCTCGTTATTATTATCTTTGCTATAATTATTTTTTTCTTTCTAACCGTATATAACTAAGAACTTTCTATGGAGAGTTTCGTCCATAGGTTGGAAGTTGTGGCGACACCCGCGGTCATCACGTGGCAAGAACATGAATTTCCTGGCCTTAAAAGGTTATCAAGAGTTGTGTGTACCAGCTAGTGACGGTGTTCCGAAGTTTAATCTCATCTTATCAACACCATGACACATTGATAGCAGCTAACCCCTTCACGCCCAGATCTTTCCTTGGCTATAAAAAATCGTATGTTGTCGAGCCATAAAATTACAAAAAGTAACTTAATATACCAAATTAGCTAGTCGATAAGGATACTAAACATGTCATATCTATGAAATATTGCTTATATTCACTAAAAATCGTCTAATGGTGGCCAAATTACAATGGAAACTAGGGGGCGGGCACTCAGTAGAGCGCATACCTCCGCCCGAATATTTCATCAATTGGTTGCCATGGCAACAGTTGTCAATAGATTTCATCCAAAATTAAATCAGTTCTTCCTTATACCAAATAGACTTGGTATACCGAGTTTGGTCCAAATATATTCGTAACTTTTCGAGAACTCCTGTACACTAACAAACAGACAGACAGACAGACAGATCGGGGTGAAAACCAAAACATAACCCCTCCAACTTCGTTGGCGGAGATAATTACGTTCTGGGCCTCAAGGGGTTAATGTAATAAACACGATAATGCAAAAATGGATTTTTTTTTTTTTATCACAAAAAATCGCAAAGGACTGGCCAAAGGCACAAAAAAAATAGAGGTGACAAAAATCCCGCTTAGTTGTCAGTCCTTATAAAGAAGACAGTGACCGAAGAATAGGCTTGGACATATTATAGGTAGTAGACTATAACATAGGCCTACTACTATTAGTACATGTGTTGGACGAAGTGTCTGGTTATCGATGGGCAGTATACCAGAACATTTTTTAAGCAAATATTGCTGGGCGACAACCAGAAGGGTGGTAGTAGGCATACCTGTTAAACTACAGCTTTTTGGTAATATCTTCCCCATTTGGTACGTTGTGTGACCCCTCCCCTCCCTTTCCATGCTGTGCTTATGAATCTTCCAGTGACACAACAAATTTTCACTACGCAATCAATCGACGGAGTATATTATATACCCCGTCGATTGATTGCGTAGTGAAAATTATATGCCGCCATATATACCGTATATATGGCGGCACAATTATTATATATACATTAAAAGAAGAAATATATATAAATAATGATCCTATGCAGTAATAAGAAGCACTTCTGGATCTTACACACACAGACATGATGAGCCATTGCATCCAGGAAGGATTGTATGAATAAATATCTTGTCGCCCAGTAGCTTAAAAATATCCTTACTGGGCGACAGGTTTTCATCACTGGGAGACATTTTCGTCGCCTAGTTAGCATGTTAAAATATGCACTGGTGTAGCGGCTTGACTGATTTTTTGAGTAATTTGGCACCAGCGCACTAATGAGACTTGGCACCATTGCAATCTGGCGTCATCACGGGGCAGGGAGGGAGGCTGGAGGGCCTGTGATTTGTGAGTCCCCCATCGTTATTAATCACCCAGTCTTCCCTGGATTCTGGATCATTATATTCTGGAAGGGAGTGACTGACATACCCGTGATCAGTGACATGTGTGTTGTGTATTGTGTATTGTGGTCAGGCGAGTGAAGAATGAGGAGTGAGGTGTGTGGTGGAACTTTTTTGAAACTCGTCAGGACAAGTTTCATGGCGTCACGGCGTGTGTGTGGCCAAAAGCTTACGGTAAGTGCCATAATTGTGGTTATTTTGGCATTGTAAGTTAGTCATTTTATCTTTACTATACCATTAACATACCTACCGGGGTGGCTCGCGGTACAGGCTGGGGTTCGCGTGCAGGGTTTCCACGTTCGAACCCCATTCACTACGTCGCCTTGGGAGAGTGGAGTTTGGCGGTGGCATAATGGTAATTTGTATCGTTATTTAACCTCGCTGAGACGCTGTTGGTACGTGCACATTGTCTAGAGAGGATCCCAGTATGTTATATTGTATCAAAATCTATATTAGTATGTTTTCAGAGTGTTAAACAAGGTGGCTATGTATAAAATAGCAAACGTTTTAGTTGTGTGGTGATGCGGATTTTTCTGGGTAAAATTTCGGTAGTGGGCATTCACCGATTTCGAGGTGGAAACTTAGTTTTCCTGAATAGTTTTGATGTGTTATGAATTAATCTGGCACTCGTTTTTGTCGGAAATAAATTTTTGGTTATAGGTGTGGGGGGGATGCCCGCCCCGCCCCTCCCGGCCCGCCCCGCAAACTTGTTCCGCTTCGCACTGCCATAGTATTGATAATTTTCTTTTGTTCTTGATATCATCTTTTACTAAACCAAACCTCACCTCTAACCTAACCTAACCTAATCTGCTTGAACCTAACAACAGTTTCTGGCTGAAATAATGGTAGATTTTTGGTAGTATATACATGTAGTGCCATTATTATTTAATTGCGCCATGGGAAATGGGTTCAAAATACTCAGAATGCAGAAATCTACACAATGATGTAGGTAAGAATCCTAGTACTTTTGAAAGCCCACTACCGAAATAGTAGGTAGTAGTAGTAGTACAGAGTAGTAGTAGTAGCTACTCTGTTGGGTATCTTCTGTTACCTTGGGCCATTAATCTCCGTGTACGTGTTTTGGGTGTCTGAGTGTTGGTGCGATTTGGAGGCGTAGTACCTATATTCCAAGGCAGTTTATAACGCAATTTTCGTCAGCTGGTATTAGAATCACTTACTGAACCATGATAAACTAACTTAAACTTAACTTAACCAAAAGCAAATCCCTCTGATAAAACTCCTAAACTTACCTAAAGCAAACCCTCTGATAACCTCCTAAGCTAGGGGCAAGTACTCCTGGATCTCCCTTGCTTAATGATAAACTAACTTAAACTTAACTAAACCCAAAGCAAACCCTTCTGATAACCTCCTAAGCCAGGGGGCAAGCACTCCTGGATCTCCCTTACTTAATGATAAACTAACTTAAACTTAACTAAACCCAAAGCAAACCCTTTTGATAACCTAAGCCAGGGGGCAAGCACTCCTGGATCTCCCTTACTTAATGATAACTACCCTTCACCCAAACAAATTGATATTGCTAGGAAAACACTATTAGATTGCTTAAAAATGCACATTGAATCTATCAGAACAAAGAACCTCTCAAGATTTGGATGCTGAAGGATGTGTGCAGTGATCCTGATCACACCTGCTAATGTTAATGACTAAACTGCAAACATTATAAACCGCAAAAACACTTCTGATACCTAAGGCCTGGTGGTCAAGCACCACTGGATCTTCCCTGACTCCTAAGGGTGACTGTTCCCTGACCTGCCTCAAAGGTGGCATTTCCTGACCACCAAGTGATGTTCTGGACTGCCAAGGGTGCACTTTCCCTAAACTGCCTCAAGAGATGTTGGGACTGCCTCAGGGTGGCACTGTTCGTGGACTGCTCAATGCACAGACACTGAAATGCTCAATGACTGATCCATGGCCTGTTTAATGAGCCCACAGTTACTCATATCTAAGGTGATGTTCCTTGGTGCTTAAGGTTGCCACTGTTCCTGACCTGCTCAGGGTGGCCACTGTTCCCTGGACCTGCCTCAAGGGTGGCCACTGTTCCCTGGACCTGCCTTAAGGGTGGCCACTGTTCCCTGGACCTGCCTCAAGGGTGGCCACAGCACAAGGCTTCATGTGCACCTACTCGTCAACACTCTGTCCTCTTTCTCTGAGTATCCATTCTGCATCCCTTCACACATCCCAACTTCAGCTTCCCTCACCACACTCTCCACATTAGCATTCCTCACACATCATCCACATGCTAGCATTCCTCCACTCACATCATCCACACTAGCATTCCCTCTCACTCACATCATCCACATGCTAGCATTCCCTCTACTCACATCATCCACTGCTGCATCCTTCACTACATTCCACTCTCATTCCTTCACTCACATCATCCAACATGCTAGCATTCCCTCTCACTCACACATCATCCAACATGCTAGCATTCCCTCTCACTCACATCATCCAACATGCTAGCATTCCCTCACTGACACATCATCCAACATTCTACCTTCCCATTCCACAACTGAATAGGTGTGTGTATGGCATGGTGGCATGACGGTCTAGGAGTGCATCCCTACTATCCCATTGACCCTTACTCGCGATATCAATTATTGAACGCTGTCGATTACGTTTTCAGGAATGTCGTAAGGAATCTCTTTAGATATTGATGTTGAAAAATAAAGGTTAATCATGAGCCCCTGTCCACCCAGCAGTGAATGGGTACCGGGTGTTAGGCGGGGCTTGTAACCCGCCTCCCGGGGTGCTGGCTTCGGCCAACACTATAAGTAAGCACTAGCAGACAGCTCTCTAGGGGTAGTTTGTGAGAGAGCTGTCTGGTTACAGCGGAGATCCATCTCAGCTGCGTCATACGACGAAATTATTCAAACGTCAAACATCATCAAAACATCAACTAAATTACAACAGCTAATTATCAACAGTTAATGATCTGTATTCTCAGCAATCTTAGGTGTTGTCATATTGCTGATGTGATCGTTCATGCATTTGTTATTTTCTTGCAACTTCATTTTGTTTATGTAACTGTGCATACTCTTTTTTTTTCCTTATATATTTTTGCAGTATTGTGTGAGGTGTGTTCATACATTGAGGAAGAATGGGATTAGTGGAGACAAAAAATCTCCATTACCCAATGTTGAATGTGAAGGTAGAATGTTGGATGATGTGTGAGAGGGAATGCAAGAATGAGATGACTTCATGTGAAAGAGATAGGGATGTATGGACGGGTGCACATGAAGACTTGTGCTGTGGCCACCCCCTTGTGCTGTGGCCACCCCCTTGTGCTGTGGCCACCCCCTTGTGCTGTGGCCACCCCCTTGAGGCAGGTCCAGGGAACAGTGGCAGGGTGGATTGGCCTTGACTACACTAAGATCTCAACATGTAAATATTAACCCCTTGAGACCCAGAACGTAATTTCCATTGTAATTTGGTTGCCATTAGATGATTTTTAGTGAATATAAGCAATATTTTATAAATATAACCTGTTTAGTATCATTATTCACTAACTAATTTGGTATATCCAGTCACTTTTCGTAATTTTATGCCTAACAACAGACCTTTTTTTTTTTTTTAAGCAAAGGAAAGATCTGGGTGTGAAGGGGTTCAGTAACTTGTTTTTGTTGTGCTCATATGCATATTGCCATGATAGTCATTAACAAGCTGTGTTCATATGCATATTGCCATGATAGTCATTAACAAGCTGTGCTCATATGCATATTGCCATGATAGTCATTAACAAGCTTTTCATATGCATATGCCATGTATTTAACAAGCTTGTGTGCATAGCATCCATTGACATTGATAGCATTAAAAGGTGTAAACGGCAAGTTTTCAGTAAGCAGAAAGAGAATTGATGTGTGCACAAAGAGATCTTGTCAAGGAACTTGAAGCATTTGTATAAGAATTGTTTAATTGAATATGCTTTTCATTAAGTTTATAGTTGGTAAGAGGTTATGTAACTGGTCAGTAGTGCTTCAATTATTAATGTAGTCATAGTAGAGGTTGTGCAAGGATGTAATTGCCAGTCAAAGTCAGACAATCTAAGGTAGTGAAAACCAATTTTTTAAAATTGGAAATATTGCTTGTTTGTTTTTGTTTGGGTAAGTATGTTTTTGTCAACTGTCAGCTTCAAACCAATATTCAATAGAAGTCCTTAATATGTGGCTTTGTAGACATGATTGTATGCCACTTGCAGTCCCGACATGTTTTAGTTGCAAGTGCAACCCATCTTTTAAGAATTGAAGAATTGTTGTTTGCTTTGGGTAATATGTTTTTTCCATCTCAGCCACTAGTGTGATGCAACTGAAGCCCTTTTGTGCATTTGAGACCACTTGTTGTATGCCACTGGCAGCCCACTTGTTGTATGCCACTTGCAGCCCACTTGTTGTATGCCACTTGCAGCCCACTTGTTGTATGCCACTTGCAGCCCACTTGTTGTATGCCACTTGCAGCCCACTTGTTGTATGCCACTTGCAGCCCACTTGTTGTATGCCACTTGCAGCCAGGTAGTGCTGACAGTACCTGGTGTCAGTTCATGTGGAGTGTTGTGACCAGCTGAGTGCTCATAGTCTCAAGTTTTAGTAATGCTCTGTGTGAACATAAGAACATAAGAAGAATATTTATGTTCTTATGTTTCTTATGTTCTTATGACCAACTGAGTGCACATATTCTCAAGTTTTAGTAATGTTCTGTGTGAACGTTTTTGCTCATTTATTTAACTGAAATGGTTGATGTTTATGGAGCAAAAACTTCGCATCAAGTTCTGCATCAAGCTCTGCAATATGCCAGCAGATACACACAATTGTTAAATGATTAATAGTGTGTGTGTGTGTTGCCATGCTACCCCCTCCTCACCCCATGCCCCATGCCAGCCACCTGTTGTTTGGTTTTTCTACTCTGTGGATCAATCTTGAAGTATCATAAGGCATCACATTGCACTGTAGAGGATTTAGATGGTCTTGTCTTGTCTTAATATGTCTTTAGGTGGTCTTGTCTTGTCGTAATATGTCTTTAGGTGGTCTTGTCTTGTCTTAATATGTCTTTAGATGGTCTTGTCTTGTCTTAATATGTCCTTAGGTGGTCTTGTCTTGTCTTAATATGTCTTTAGGTGGTCTTGTCTTGTCTTAATATGTCTTTAGATGGTCTTGTCTTGTCTTAATATGTCTTTAGGTGGTCTTGTCTTGTCTTAATATGTCTTTAGGTGGTCTTGTCTTGTCGTAATATGTCTTTAGGTGGTCTTGTCTTGTCTTAATATGTCCTTAGGTGGTCTGTCTTGTCTTAATATGTCTTTAGGTGGTCTTGTCTTGTCTTAATATGTCTTTAGATGGTCTTGTCTTGTCTTAATATGTCTTTAGGTGGTCTTGTCTTGTCGTAATATGTCCTTAGGTGGTCTGTCTTCAGCTCTAATGATGACTGAGATGGTTTTGGGTGACCAGATGAGTGAGTTTTATTTCTAATTTATGCAAATGTATATGTAATGTGTTTTCTATTAGCTTAGGTAATGATTTCAATACAGTGTAGTACATATGATATACAATTATTTATATGGCATACAGGGGGTACTAGGACACAAGCCCGGGTCCCACTATGAGGTTACGGGTCCACGTCAACCCACGTTAGAGAAATTTGCCTGACACTGGTTGACGCGGAATTTTTTTTGCAATTCACGTCAGCCTGATCGACACATCAGCGACGTTATGACCCGTCAGCCACGCCAGACAAAGACAGAGCCACGTCATGGCCACGACACTGCCGCGGCACTTGCCCAGGGTAACTGACGGGGGCTGACACAACAATTTTTTGAATTGTTAAAAAATCACGCTCCGTCAGGAACGAGGCCTCGTCAGCCTGCATTACCATAAAAGTCAGGACCACGTTAGGTCTGTTTTCACCACGTCAACCCGAGTTAGCAAACTAACGCGGGTGGCCTTTTAACCTCATTGTGGGACACGGGCTTTATAAGCTGGTCTAAAAACACATCCTTATTAATCCCATTAAACCTTAAGCTCGGTGTATGATTGATCGCTATCTGATTACGCTTTCATGACATAGACCAATCTTATAATTATTTTTTGTATTGGCACCATTATGTACTAGTTGTTGACGTAGAGGCTATACATTTAGGAACATAAGAACATAAGAACATAAGAACATAAGAACATAAGAACATAAGAACATAAGAAAGTAAGGAAGCTACAAGAGGCCGTGAAACCTACACGAAGTAGTTCCTGTGAAAACATGGACTAGTATTTTCGTACATACAGTCACCAATGAAACAGTCTAAAATCACTTACACTCTTAATATATACACACTGTTCTATTCCTAAGAACATAAGAAAATAAGGAAGCTACAAGAGACCGCAAGACCTGCACGTGGTAGTTCCTGTGTTTGTGTATCAGTCATTTAAGTAGTTTCTTGAGATGCAACTAAAACTCGTCTTCTCTTTCAGTGACCACCACCATGGAAGGGAGGCAACACTACCACACCTGTGCTGCCGCGTCACACCCTGGAGGATGAGGGGAGTGTTATGGTCCCCTTCCTCTGCTGGCACTCCTGCATTTGAGGTAGGAGGTTTATTTTGGTTGAATATTTTTGAAACATACAAAATGGAAGATATAATTTTGACAGACTTTCCTTGTACAACCACAACTGAAAAGAATCGCCAAAGTGTATGAAGCTGTCCAAGCAACTGAACTATGGATGGTTTTACTATGATGTGCTAAGGATGCATGTGAGGCAGGGGCACACACATTTTTTTTTCGGGGGGGGGGGGGGGGGGGGGGGGGCAGAATTTTTTATTTGTCATTAAATACAGAGTAAATCCTCTCTAAATCGAACCCGTATAATTCCAACTTGGGATAATTCGACCTGTTTCAGGCCAGTTCAAATTTGTAATAATTTTCCATAATTCGAGAAAGTTTGAATTATCCTTAGCCTTACTAATGGGAGTCCGACCTCTCCCATGCGGTCATCCCTTCGCTCCTTCACGCATCCTACAGGAGTCATAGGAGGGCATTATAAGTCCCACAGGATTGCTATAGTATTCCTAGGTTTTTATAAGTATGTACGTACTTTGACAATCGCATGGGTGGCTCAAATAGGGATTAATAATATTATTACTAATACTGAAAATACTAATACTGATCATTGTATTGAAGTAATGATTAATCTAGCAATGCCTATCATATTTCTATGTCTTGTAGTAAGTTTTGTCTAATTTGTGATTTTTAAGGAATATCTGGAAGTATCCTGTTATTGTCAATTGGCTGAAATAGGGACTTCTAATCATTGTAACTGAAAACTGACTCCAGATTCGTGTTCAGCATGCCCGATAACTGCCAGGAACAAATTTTCAAGCAAATCTATTTTTCAAAAAATATTGAACATTTTGCAAGGGGTATGCCTTTATTTTTTGCAATATTTTTTGAAAAATAGATTTGCTTGAAAATTTGTTCCTAGCAGTTTTTGAGCATGTTGAACACGAATATGGAGTCAGTTTTCAGTTACAATGATTATAAGTCCCTCCATGCATCTCCATCTTTATCAAATGAAGTAATCTCATTCTAGCATTCCCTCTCACTCACACTCCAACATTCTAGCATTCCCTCTCTCACTCACACATTATCCAACATTCTAGCATTCCCTCTCACTCACATCATCCAACATTCTAGCATTCCCTCTCACTCACATCATCCAACATTCTAGCATTCCCTCTCACTCACATCATCCAACATTCTAGCATTCCCTCTCACTCACACACTCCAACATTCTAGCATTCCCTCTCACTCACATCATCCAACATTCTAGCATTCCCTCTCACTCACATCATCCAACATTCTAGCATTCCCTCTCACTCACATCATCCAACATTCTAGCATTCCCTCTCACTCACATCATCCAACATTCTAGCATTCCCTCTCACTCACATCATCCAACATTCTAGCATTCCCTCTCACTCACATCATCCAACATTCTAGCATTCCCTCTCACTCACATCATCCAACATTCTAGCATTCCCTCTCACTCACATCATCCAACATTCTAGCATTCCCTCTCACTCACATCATCCAACATTCTAGCATTCCCTCTCACTCACATCATCCAACATTCTAGCATTCCCTCTCACTCACATCATCCAACATTCTAGCATTCCCTCTCACTCACATCATCCAACATTCTAGCATTCCCTCTCACTCACATCATCCAACATTCTAGCATTCCTCTCACTCACTCCAACATTCTAGCATTCCCTCTCACTCACCCTCCAACATTCTAGCATTCCCTCTCACTCACACCATCCAACATTCTAGCATTCCCTCTCACTCACATCATCCAACATTCTAGCATTCCCTCTCACTCACACTCCAACATTCTAGCATTCCCTCTCACTCACACATCATCCAACATTCTAGCATTCCTCTCTCACTCACACTCATCCAACATTCTAGCATTCCCTCTCACTCACACATCATCCAACATTCTAGCATTCCCTCTCACTCACACATCATCCAACATTCTAGCATTCCCTCTCACTCACATCATCCAACATTCTAGCATTCCCTCTCCACACATCATCCAACATTCTAGCATTCCCTCTCACTCACATCATCCAACATTCTAGCATTCCCTCTCACTCACACTCTCCAACATTCTAGCATTCCTCTCTCACTCACACATCATCCAACATTCTAGCATTCCCTCTCACTCACACTCCAACATTCTAGCATTCCCTCTCACTCACATCATCCAACATTCTAGCATTCCCTCTCACTCACACTCCAACATTCTAGCATTCCCTCTCACTCACATCATCCAACATTCTAGCATTTCCTCTCACTCACATCTCCAACATTCTAGCATTCCCCTCTCACCACACATCCAACATTCTAGCATTCCCTCTCACTCACATCATCCAACATTCTAGCATTTCCTCTCACTCACATCATCCAACATTCTAGCATTCCCTCTCTCACACATCATCCAACATTCTAGCATTCCCTCTCACTCACATCATCCAACATTCTAGCATTCCCTCTCACTCACATCATCCAACATTCTAGCATTCCCTCTCACTCACATCATCCAACATTCTAGCATTCCCTCTCCACATCATCCAACATTCTAGCATTCCCTCACTCACATCATCCAACATTCTAGCATTCCCTCTCACTCACACATCATCCAACATTCTAGCATTCCCTCTCACTCACATCATCCAACATTCTAGCATTCCCTCTCACTCACATCATCCAACATTCTAGCATTCCCTCTCACTCACACTCCAACATTCTAGCATTCCCTCTCACTCACATCATCCAACATTCTAGCATTCCCTCTCATCACACTCTCCAACATTCTAGCATTCCCTCTCACTCACACCATCCAACATTCTAGCATTCCCTCTCACTCACACTCTCCAACATTCTAGCATTCCCTCTCTCACACATCATCCAACATTCTAGCATTCCCTCTCACTCACACATCATCCAACATTCTAGCATTCCCTCTCACACATCATCCAACATTCTAGCATTCCCTCTCACTCACACTCTCCAACATTCTAGCATTCCCTCTCACACATCATCCAACATTCTAGCATTCCCTCTCACCACATATCCAACATTCTAGCATTCCTACAACATCATCCAACATTCTAGCATTCCCTCACACATCATCCAACATTCTAGCATTCCTCTCACTCACATTCTCCAACATTCTAGCATTCCTTCACACATCATCCAAATTCTAGCATTCCCTCTCATCACACACACAACATTCTAGCTTCCTCTCATCAACTCTCCAACATTCTAGCATTCCTCTCACTCACACTCATCCAACATTCACTTCTCTCACTACTCATCCACATTCTAGCATTCCCTCACAACATCTCAAATTCTAGATCTCTCACAACTCACCAACATTCTAGCATTTCTCTACTCACACTTCCAACATTTAGCATCCTTCACTCATCACATTTAGCATTCTCTACTCACAATCATCCAAATTCTAGCTTCTTATAATCTAAATTCTAGCATCCTCACCAAATATACATTCTATTCCATCAACATTGGTAATGGAGTTTTTTGTCTCCACTGATCCCATTCCTCCTTAAGGTATGCACACACCTCACACAATACTGTTTAGACAAAAGAGGAAACAAGAGCATGCACAGTTATATGGTGGGCAAATTTTAACCGGGATGCAGTCAGTTCGTACACAAGTTGTTTCGTACACCAGTAGATTATTACACCAAAATGTTGTTTCTTTGTCTATATGAAACCATAGTCGTTTCGTACACTCAGCTCAAGAGTTGAACTTGATTACTAGAGTTACGATTCGACACCAGGTATGTACGCAACAACTCAAAATCAGTGTATGAAACAACTAACAAAACCTGGGTACGAAACAACTTGTGTACGAAACTCCCTGTAACCCTTTTAACTTGCCTTTTGACCTGACATGTAAGTTGTACTACATTTGGTCATTTTGGAAGAAGTGCGTTCTAAAATGGCCATTGCTTTATGATAATTATGAGTATTAGGATGTCCAAAGTTGTTGTCTTTATTGATATTCATTCATAACATTTTACTCTACATAAAAACGCGTAGTGTTTTGAAGAAGATACCCGTGAAATACTAAATCCGATCACAGAAAACGTAAAAAGAAATGGGTAACTACCTTAGATAACACTATATTCGCCAGTCACTTGCCACTACACTAATGTCGCCATGCACAATATATTACGAATTCTAGCATCACTACAGACTTTTATGTGCCACTGAAGACATGTAGTGTGATGTACATAATATAAACTACTGTGTATGTCTTCAGTGGTATACATAAAAGTCTGTAGTGATGCTAAAATTCATAATATATTGTGCCTGGCGACATTAGTGCAGTGGCAAGTGACTGGCGACTATAGTGTTATCTACGGTAAAGGAGTCAGTTATTTGTTGAGTTTTTATTTTATTTTATTTATGATTTCTACTTATGTTGATAGTTGTCGACTGCTGTGCTACCTAGGTATTCAGTTATATGGCTGTAGACATGCTATCATTAACCCGTGCCAGTATTGATCAGCAGCTGTGATGATTTACATATCAATGGGTAGATTTGGCATATATGGGTAGAACAAGAAGTAAAGGATTCAAGCTGGGAAAAACGTATATTTTAAAAGGAAAAAGGGAAAAACTGGTTCACAAATAAGGTGGTATATGATTGGAATGGACTCAGTAGACAGGTAGTTAGTGCGGAGTCAATAGGGAGCTTTAAAAGGAGGCTGGATAAATTCATGGATGGGGATGCAAGGGGGATGTAGGTAGTGTTAACCCCTTGAGGCCCAGAACGTGATTTCCATTGTAATTTGGGTACCATTAGACTATTTTTAATGAATTATAAGCAATATTCTTTAAATATAACCTGTTTAGTACCCTTGTCGACTAGCTAATTTGGTATATTAAGCTACTTTTCGTAATTTTATGGGTAACAACAGACGATTTTATATAGCAAAGGAAAGATCTGGACGTGAAGGGGTTAAGTACAGGAACTACCACGTGTAGGTCTCACGGCCTCCTGTAGCTTCCTTATTTTCTTATGTTCTTCTTAAGTGTCAGGCAACAATTATTAAGACAAGAGTTTATTGTAAGTCAGTTGGAGTTCTGTCTTAACCCCTTCACGCCCAGATCTTTCCTTTGCTAGAAAAAAATGTATGTTGTCGAGCCATAAAATTGCGAAAAGTAACTAAATAAACCAAATTGGCTAGTGGACAAGGATACTAAACAGGTCATATCTATAAAAACATTGCTTATATTCATTAAAAATCATCTAATGGTGGTCAAATTACAATGAAAATTACGTTCTGGGTCTCAAGGGGTTTAAGACGAAGGGGAAGGTTGATGTGTTTTACCGTATATAACACTATAGTCGCCAGTCACTTGCCACTGCACTAATATCGCCAGGCACAATATATTACGAATTTTAGCATCCCTACAGACTTTTATGTGCCACTGAAGACATGTAGTGTGATGTACATATTATAAACTACTGTATATTATCTTCAGTGGCACACACAAATCAGTACTGATGCTAAAATTCGTAATGTATTGTGCCTGGCGACATTAGTGCAGTGGCAAGTGACTGGCAACTATAGTGTTATCTACGGTAGTTCAGATTTAGATTGTTTATTGACCACAATTTTGCAGAACATTACATACACATGAAATAATTTGTCTAGAAAATATATGTAAATCAAAATGTAAAGTGAAATTGTAGTCCAAACGTAACCAAGGTATATTTGATAACACAAAATCCGTGACCATAAAACCCGTCGTTAGAAAATCCATTGAGGTTCTAGCATTGAGACAAAATAATTTACATCGTTAAAATGACATAATCAAATGACCATACAATAAAATACAGCAATAATATACAACCAGACAAGAGGTAATCTGTGGAGAAATAAAAATTGCCCAGCGAGAGACAACAGCAGAAAAATTGCCCAGCGAGAGACAAACATAAAAATTGCCCAGCGAGAGACAACAGCAGAAAAATTGCCCAGCGAGAGACAAACATAAAAATTGCCCAGCGAGAGACAAAAAGCAGAAAAATTGCCCAGCGAGAGACAACAGCAGAAAAATTGTCCAGCGAGAGACAACAGCAGAAAAATTGCCCAGCGAGAGACAAACATAAAAATTGGCCAGCGAGAGACAAAAAGCAGAAAAATTGTCCAGCGAGAGACAAAAAGCAGAAAAATTGGCCAGCGAGAGACAAAAAGCAGAAAAATTGGCCAGCGAGAGACAAAAAGCAGAAAAATTGGCCAGCGAGAGACAAAAAGCAGAAAAATTGCCCAGCGAGAGACAAAAAGCAGAAAAATTGGCCAGCGAGAGACAAAAAGCAGAAAAATTGGCCAGCGAGAGACAAAAAGCAGAAAAATTGGCCAGCGAGAGACAAAAAGCAGAAAAATTGCCCCGCGAGAGACAAAAAGCAGAAAAATGCAGCGAGAGACAAAAAGCAGAAAATTGGCCAGCGAGAGAGACAAAAGCAGAAAATTGGCCAGCGAGAGACAAAAAGCAGAAACATGGCAGCGAGAGACAAAGGCAGAAAATTGCCCAGCGAGAGACAAAGCAGAAAAATGGCAGCGAGAGACAAAAAGCAAAAAATGGCCCTGCGAGAGACAAAGCAGAAAAATTGGCCACGAGAGGACAAAGCAGAAAAATGGCCAGCGAGAGACAAAAGCCGAAATAATGGCCACGCGAGAGACAAAAAGCAGAAAAATTGGCCTGCGAGAGACAAAAAGCAGAAAAATTGGCCAGCGAGAGACAAAAAGCAGAAAAATTGGCCAGCGAGAGACAAAAAGCAGAAAAATTGGCCAGCGAGAGACAAAAAGCAGAAAAATTGGCCAGCGAGAGACAAACAGCAGTAGTAAAGTGAGAGACAGGGAAGAAGGGAAATAAAGTCAGGCATGAGAGGTACTGACTGGGTCGGGAGAGTTTATGCAGATTAAGGGGGGAATGTCTGGACGTAAGGTGCTCATGGGTGAAGGCGCTATTACATGGTACAGCACCCAAGGTTTCCATCAGCACTGCCCTGAACACGCCCAGACGCCTTCATGAGCAGGACGAGGAAACTGCAGACGCCGCACACACCCCGATGTTCAATCCACCACGTTCAGTAGACTTTGAATATATTGTCAGTCAATACAATAGTCAATCAGTCAAGCAATACTAAATCAATAGGTGGTTAGTATCTTGCAATCCAACACGACTGGCAGGAGCGTAGGTTCCGAGCATATGAGGGCTTCCCACCCCCCCCCCCCCCCCCCCACACACCCCACCACACACAACACACACACACACACACACACACACCACCACACACACACACACACACACACACACACCACCCACACACACAACCACACACACCACACACACACACACCACACCACACTTTTCCCACACCACACACCCACCACCCTCACACCAGCCCTTCGACACACAGCCTACACACACACACGGCACACGGCACACATGCCACAACACCCATCACTCCACACCACACACACACGCCACAACCACCGACGCCCCACCACACACACACACACACACAGCCCTCACACCCACCACCCACACACAACAAACACACAACACACCAAACCCACCCAACCCGACTACACACACACACGCTCACTCTCACCCCACCACTCCACACACCCCCATTCCCACTACTTTTCACAACCCTTCGCCCCCTATCCCACCCACCACGCCTTCTACAATTTTAGCACACAACCTACACCCCCCCCCCAACATCCCTTTCTAATACACATGCCTTTTACCACACCCACACAACATTACACACAACAGCAACCCACACAACCACACATACACATCCACACACCGAACCAACAAGGCTCAACATACACACATACTGCTACTACTCACACACCACACCGCTACACGGTACCCAACCCCACACACACCATCACAATTACGTTTTGGCCCAAGGGTTAATACAGGCCCGCACGCATCTCAACACACTCACACAAACACCATGACCACACCAAATACCGGGCCAAATCGATTGCGCACACACCACACCCCCACCGATCCTAGCACCCGCTCAAAGGAGGCAACAACTCACGATGGACACAAAGTACACGAGTAACACACACACACACACACCCACACGGAGCCCTCACCACCCCCTACATCACCACTCCCCCAATCTCTAGTCCCATCTAGGAAACCCTCGACCACAACACACAAACCACACCCCTGCCACCCTACACCGGCCACAGCTCCCGCACAGCATCGAACCGCACCCCCCCACACCACACTCACCACACATCAACACCACAAACACACACACACACACACACACACACACACACACACACACACACACACACACACACACACACACACACACACACACACACATTTTTTCTTCATAACACCACCTGGTACTCGCTGTTGATGAGGTCCTTTGACGACAATGGTCTATGAATGTAAGTCGAAGGGAAAGGGAAAAGTTGCAGCTAACGAGACATTCTTGTAGAAATAGATGCAGGGCCAACCACCTGAGGCCTCACAAGAGAAAAATAGCCTACAGGCGCTGTAGGCTCCAACGTAAAAAAGAAGAAGAAAATAACATAACAATGACGTGATAAACAAAGGGTTATTGTTCATCTCCGGAGAGTTTCTATAATCCTGCTATTTGTGCTCTGCGTATTTTTCATAAGGTTTGGTTCCGCCTGTATTCTCTCACGTCTACGGCTGTTTTTGAATAATTTTAGTAAGAACTTTAACCCCTTCGCGCCCAGATCTTTCCTTTGCTGTATAAAATGGTCTGTTTTTAGCCATAAAATTACAAAAAGTAACTGAATATACCAAATTAGTTAGTCGACAAGGATACTAAATAGGTCATATCTATAAAATATTGCTTATATTCATTAAAAATCGTCTAATGGTACCCAAATTACAATGGAAATTACGTTTTGGGCCTCAAGGGGTTAAGTATAGTGGTCGGTACTGCGATGGTAAATATAGAAAAACTGGTTCACAAATAGGGTGGTAAATGATTGGTGTGGAATCAGTCGTCAGGTGGTCAGTGCGGAGTCGTTAGGGAGCTTTAAAAGGAGGGTGGATAAATTCATGGATGGGGATGAAAGGTGGATGTAGGTAGTGTTAAGTAACAGGAACTATCACGTGTAGGTTTCACGGCCTATTGTAGCTTCCTTATGTTCTTATGGTAAGGTCCTCGACGAAGACACAGAAGTGAATGAATCGTCGCCTGGCTATCCCTTGCAAAACTGGTGTCCGTGTCTGTGTCCGTGTCCAGTGTGTTGAACGGCTGGCCAGGTGGTCGGGTGTCATGTGTGTCTGTCATGTGTGTGTCATGTCTGTCTGTCATGTGTGTCTGTCATGTGTGTCTGTCATGTGCGTCTGTCATGTGTGTGTCATGTGTGTCTGTCATGTGCGTCTGTCATGTCTGTCTGTCATGTGTGTCTGTCATGTGTGTCTGTCATGTCTGTCTGTCATGTGCGTCTGTCATGTCTGTCTGTCATGTGTGTCTCATGTGTGTCTGTCATGTGTGTCTCGTGTGCGTCTGTCATGTGTCTGTCATGTGTGTCTGTCATGTGTGTCTCTCATGTCTGTCTGTCATGTGTGTCTGTCATGTCTGTCTGTCATGTGCGTCTGTCATGTCTGTCTGTCATGTGTGTCTCATGTGTGTTCATGTGTGTCTCGTGTGCGTCTGTCATTGTCTGTCATGTCGTCGTCATGTGTGTCTGTCATGTGTGTCTGTCATGTGTGTCTGTCATGTTGTCTGTCATGTGGTCGTCTGTCATGTGTGTCTGTGCATGTGTGTCTGTCATGTGTGTCTGTCATGTGTGTCGTATGTGGTCTGTCATGTGTGTCTGTCATGTGTGTCTGTCATGTGGTCGTCATGTGTCTGTCATGTGGTCTGTCATGTGTGTCTGTCATGTGTGTCTGTCATGTGTGTCTGTCATGTGTGTCTGTCATGTGTGTCTGTCATGTGTGTCTGTCATGTGTGTCTGTCATGTGTGTCTGTCATGTGTGTCTGTCATGTGTGTCTGTCATGTGTGTCTGTCATGTGTGTCTGTTCTGTCATGTGTGTCTGTCATGTGTGTCTGTCATGTGTGTCTGTCATGTGTGTCTGTCATGTGTGTCTGTCATGTGTGTCTGTCATGTGTTCTGTCATGTCTGTCTGTCATGTGTGTCGTCGTGTTCATGTATGTGTCTGTCATGTGCGTCTGTCATGTGCTGTCTGTCATGTGTGTCTGTCATGTGTGTCTGTCATGTGTGTCTGTCATGTGCGTCTGTCATGTGTGTCTGTCATGTGCGTCTGTCATGTGTGTCTGTCATGTGCGTCTGTCATGTGTGTCTCATGTGTGTCTGTCATGTGTGTCTGTCATGTGTGTGTCGTGTGCGTCTGTCATGTGTGGCTGTCATGTGTGTCTCATGTGTGTGTCATGTCTGTCTGTCATGTCTGTCTGTCATGTGTGTCTGTCATGTGTGTCTGTCATGTGCGTCTGTCATGTGTGTCTGTCATGTGTGTCTGTCATGTGTGTCTGTCATGTGCGTCTGTCATGTGTCAGGCTCCTTGACCTGAAAAGTATACGATGTTACAAAGAAACAGCTGGAGGCAAGTCTTTATATAGCCAGTCAGGAATAGTCCAGTCAGCAAGTCAGGAACTACCTCGTGTAGGTCTCACGGCCTTTTGTAGCTTCCTTATATTCTTATGTTCTTCTTATGTTAAGTGGACAGTTTCGCCGAATGTAGCCGTCACGCATTTTGTAAAACTTAAAATGTCACTCATAATTTCTTGCACAGCATCGTTCGTCGTGCCTTGCTGTATGAGTTGTATAGCAGTGTGATCACGAACAAAATAGCTTTTAGTATAGCTTTTAACACCTGCCCCAAGTCGGTTAATATATTCTCATCATTGTGAAGTGCAGTATATTACAACGCTCTGCCGTTTTCTGCTTGACCTTGTTCAACTTATCATCAAATTTCCCTTTAAACTCGGTATAGCCCCGAGTTTAGCAAATTATTACGCGCAGTGATGGCT